>JAHBCN010004873.1:0-59770 GCA_019359885.1 Listronotus oregonensis | reverse complement strand
TTGATTCGCAGTTATTTTCAAAGGGGTTACTCAAACTCCAAACAGTTTGACATATAAAGCCCACGGAAGTCCAAATACAGGAAAACAATAAGGACGCTAAAAAAAAGAAAAAAAATTGCAGGAGGGGGAATAAGGCGCTCAAGGAACAGTTGGAAAATGCAGTTCATAATATTTCCTTGGAGCGGTCCCAAACCACAACACTGAAATTTTTGCAAGTCGCCTTTCGATGTATGACATGAAGACCCAAAAAAATTAGTAGCGCAAAAAAATGTAAAAAAATTTATTAATAACGCCAAGTACTCAGGGAAGAAATGTTACACACAAATTTTGTAAGATATGTTTATGTATAAATTTAAAAAAAATTCCTTCAGGTTCACTTTTGCGAATTATGGTTTAAATATAGAAACCGAACATGACAAGTTAGATGACTCTTCATATTTTTTTTTTAAAAAGCTTTATAAAAAATAAAAATAATGATATTTTCGGCAATTTGACGATGCCCAATGATACCTTTGTGCAGTTTATAATTCAAATAGAAGGTTTATTTCAAGCACATTTGGGGTTTTATCACAAAATCTGCAATAATTATAAAGTATTTGGAATTAGGCGAAAATATACAAGATTTTCCCCAATGAAAATTTTCCCAAAAAAGATTTGCAATAAATGATAAAATAAGAGTTGCATGTATTATACTCTTAAAAATATTAATTTTAAATTTTTAAAAAATATAAAAAAAAAAATAAATTGATCATATGGAGGAATCAATAAAATTATATACCAAAAAATTAGGGTTTTTTTAATTTTAATTGACCACTTTTTTTGGTTTGTTTTATTTTTTGCCCCGGAAATTAAGCTGTAAATATTTTCCCTTTATAAATAAATTATATTTCATATTGTTCCATTATTTTTTTTTAATTTTAAATTTTTTCCTTAATAAGTTACATTAATCACCAAAAATTCAGCATATCACCCAAAATTAACCAATAAATAATAATCTGATAATACGGTACTGTTCAAAATAAAATTTAAAAATAAAATACCCCCAATAGGCGCTGATTTTATCCCCGGTTGGGGCGACAGCGCGAGTTTGGCCTATTTTTTTATTTTTTTTTCTTTTCCCAAACCCAAAACATCAAAGGTGCCGCTTAAGAGTCTTTCAGCTTTGTTAGTTGCTGGGGTTTTTTGGTTGATTGGTTGATTTTTAAAAAAGATTTGTTTTGTTGTTCTAAAGCAGCATTTTTAACAAAAAAATGTAGCTTGTACTTTTTTTTGAATTTATCTAGACATCTTGTGGTTTTTAAAGAAAGAATCCTTGTGAGACCTACCTTAAATATACCTAAACATTTTTTTTTTTACAGGTTTTTGTTTTTACATGCTGGCACTGCAAATGGTTTTTAAAAAATGCATCCGTCGTATTCAAATCAAAGGCAAAACACGGGAGATTACCATGGAGATATGAATGCGGAAAACTTTAAAAATGGTTGAAAAACGCTCTTCTTCCCAGCTTGGATGAACCGTCAATTATTCTCCTTGATAACGCTAGTTACCATAGTCGTCAAAGTGAGAAATGGCCCACCAAAAGTTGGAGAAAAGGAGAAATTCAGAACTGGCTGGAAGCAAAGAACATTCCTTTTTCTCCCTTGGATACTTTGGATAGACTGTGGAAGATAATAAGCCAGATACCAAAACCTAGTAAATCGTATGTGGTTGATAATTTAATAAGAGAAGCTGGACATGACGTTATTCGTCTACCTCCATACCATTGTCAGTTCAATGCTATTGAAATGGTATGGAGCGAGGCTAAACGCGTTTATGATTCTCGTATTAATGAAATTAAAGATATTTTGGAGTGTTGGAAAATATCTTTGAAGCATGTTTCCTCAGAGCACTGGTCTAACTATGTTCGACATACAGATAAAATTATAAAAGAGGCGTGGGAAAAAGAAAATATATAATGTCAGTTCAAGAACCCATCATCATTCATGTTTCTGACAGCGATCACAGCATGTCATCTGACGAAGATAATTTATAAAATTAACCATGCAATAAAGTTCTTTACTCATACGCTTGCAGGAAAATGCATACTAAAAAAAGTGACTACAGCGATAGGTGTTTATTCACTTATTCATTTGCAGAAAAAATGCATGCACTTAAAAAAGTAACTACAAAAATAGATGTATTTCACTCACTACACTACTTTTTAAATAAAAAAAAGGTATCTTGTCACGACCCCGAATTTGTTTAAAATTTAAAGTACTAATTATTATTTAAAAGGGGGGTATATTTTTAAACTAGTAGACATTCTTGCCAATATGATGAAGGTATCATAAAATTTTGTAAGTGGTATTTTTTTAAAACAGTAACAATATATTTTATTAATAAAAAATAACTACTAATTTCTCCTTATTTATGTTTAATTACAGAACGCAAAAATTACTAAAAGAGAACCTTTAGTTTCTAGAAATACATAAATTTTACATTAGGTAACTTCTTAAAAGTTTATATGCTTAAAAGGATTTCGCATCCAAATAAAAGCTAAAACCAAGGTCGTGCTATCTTAAGTAAATTAATAATGAATACTGGTTACTTGTAAAGTATAATAACGCCTAAAAATTAAACAAATCTTAATTAATTAAACATCTAAAGGCTAAGTATGTATTTACCTGCTTATATATTTATATAGTTTATAGCGCTTCATAATAAATAGTTGAATCATAAATAAAAAATGTTTTTATATATCCTTTTTCAACACGTTTAGGTATATTATATTTTTTTACTAAATACAATACCAATAATATGTTGTCACGTTATCATGTGTTGAGTATCGTCTCGTGAGTTTAAAACTCTTTTAGTTTTAAAATTTTAATAAAATCAAAACCCGTTTTTTTTTTTGTATTTATAATGCTAACAGTAAATATGTTTTAGCAATTTTGTTCTTAAATTTTTAAAATCAGTTTTCCAGTTTATTATGTGGTTATTATCAATATATATTATGGAATGCTTCTAGCATTATAGCAAAGGAAACTTGTTCAAAAAAACGTAAAATAAAAGAAAGTGCATTTATTTTATTAAATAAAGACAGATGTGTAGCATCAATTTCTGTTAGTTTAAATAATACATGGTTACCTATGCTTGATGCTGAAGTAAATTCAGGTAAACTTAAAATCAATTAACACACCATACCACCCACCTTTCTGGTCTTTTTAAATACTATACATGCACCAGTCCAATAACCTATTGTCACTTATGACAAAACGTCATTAAAAGTTCAAAAGCAATCAGAATTTCCTAAGTTTTCAGACCTAAAATTTCTTAAAATTTAGTTTCATTTTTTGTTTTAGTTTTCAATCTTGATAACGGTGGCCGACTTGCCACCGAAACGTAGATTATTATTTGTGATTTTTTGGGTTTTTTGGGGGGTTTCCTTCTTTTTTGTTGCAGGCGATCTGCAAGTTCATAGGGGTCCATAGGGCTGGACAGGGTCAGCCCACATACCCCGGGACCCGGACCAAGAGGGTCCCATTTTCCAAAAAGTAAAAAGGCGAGTAACCCAAATAAAACAAATTAAAACCTTGTCATTTATTTTCATAGTATTAAATGCAACAAATGGAAAAAAATGGTTTTTACAGTGATAGACAACTTTATTATATTTTTTGGGCCTATTAGTACTAATTAATTAGTGCAATTAACCGATGGGTTGGTTGATTAAGCTTTTGGTTTTTAAGAAGTGTTATTTAACACAACGATGCACGACCTATTTAAAATATCAAGAGTAAACGACGGTGGTCTATTAGGACCAAATATGGTGGAGTGATTTTTTGGTTTTAGTAATACATTTGGTCAAAAATTATTTTATTATTAAGTTCTTACATATGTTTTATTGTTTTTTTATTACATAGGAAAAAATATTTTTCTTAGTTTTATTGAAATAAGAAAAACTTAAAAAAGTGTTATTTTAAACAATTTATTTTTAAAAATAAAATAGTTACAAAAAAACGCGAAATGCGAAACATAAATAATATATTCTTATATTAGGAACTTAAAACTAACAAAAAATGCAAATAGGTATCATTAAAAAAATTCATTGCAGAAATTGCATCAACCTGAACATTGATCCTATTTATTTGCTTGCTGGTCCGCACATTCTCTACAGTAGGCTAAAATATGTTCCATGCAGAGCCAGCATTTGCAAAATTAACATAAATAGCATGTTTTACGTTTTTGTAACATTTACAATGACTCCTCTTATTTGAAGGGGGATTAGGTTCAGCTTGCCACCTGGTTCCTGAATATTTTTCAGCGGAATCACGAATGTACCTGTGTAGCCCAGAAGAACTTGAGATGTGGTCTTTTACCAGTTTTTTTCCCAATTTTTTTATAAATAGTTGTTCTTCCTTACTTATATCAGAAGTAGGATTATTATGTCTTACAATTACAAAAGCATTGATGGAGGCAACATTTATCATTCCATAAAATATAAGTAAAGGTCAACGTTTTGTATTTCGGGCAACATTGTAACTTGATGACATTTTTTCCACAATATCCACCCCACATTTCATTGTATTATAAAATAAATAAATATCTGTTTGGCTACTATTTTCGTCCACTGTATCAGTGTGATGAATCGATGAAAGTCATTACCTCTTTTCCTTCAAGAATAGTGCCTAGCAGATGAGAAACTATATTTTCCCTTCCAGTGTGACATAAATAAAGGCCATCGGTCACATTGCACGCTCTAGACAAGACTAACCCAACGTTTTGAAATGTCTACGGTAGTCGGCAAGGTTTAATTTATCGAATATTTCCCAAATGGAATTACTAATCGCGTGATAAATAATATTGCACATTGCAACGACGGTGGTCTATCAGGACAAAAGCTAGGATTACATTATATTATATAAAAAAATTAAGCATTTCTATATGACAAAATGTAAGTAGCTGATACTCCGAAAGGTACCTAAAAGGACAATATTTTTTTTAAAATATTTCGAAAATTATAAAGCATTATGTATTTGGCCTGGACTGACAGACCACCGTCGTGCATCCGAGTGTTAATGTATTGGGTACATTTTATTTTAAATTTTACTGCTTTTTATTTTAAGGTCAGTTTTGCTAATGCTGTTAATTTTTAATTAATTAATAATTCTTCCTTGTTTTAAATGTAAAATGTATCAGCAACCAACACTGATATTTCAGAACATACTTTTATTTTAATTGGATAACTTATTCCAATATTTTTCCACAGGTTTCTGGGGTATTTTGAATGGCACTTACATTTCGTAATTAGAGCAATGGAACACATTAGGGTTGGTGGATTTTTTTTTGGGATAGTAATTAATTTCAGTCCTTGTTAATAATTTTGATTAATTAATTATTTCAGCGCTAAATGGGTTAGTAGTTTTCTGTATATATTTTGTTAATTGATTACTGATTTAATTGCTTACATTTTGATTTGATATATTTAAATGACAGTTGTTGTCAGTTGTAGAATTTATCCTTTTGAACAAAAGTCAGACTGGGTCTTAACAAATGTATAATTTGGTTGTGTGCTTAATTATTTTAGATTTTATTTTGAAAAATATTTTGGGGAAAAACTAGCCCAGTACCGTTATAACTTCATTAAATTTTGGTATATATATAGTTAAGGGATTTTAGTTAGATTAAATTTAAATTTTGAAACTTGGGAAAATTTTCTCGAATTTTCTTTCGTACTCGAACCAGTTATTTTCTTTAATGAATTGCAAATACCTACCTTTATTTAAACACTCTTATAAGAAACATATGTATTTATCCTGATTGTAATAAATTTTATTTTGGAGTCATTAAGTTAGCCATGTTTACTTGGTTAGGTTTCTATAGTAACATTCGGAGCTTAACTGATTAACTTATTTTATTTTTAATTTTTTTTCTGTGCACTGAAATTGGAGGGTTACTTTTAATTAAGCTTATGGTTGTAGCTAAGTCTTAATTTTTTTATCTCGGTTAAAAAAAAGAAATTATCTTGTGATTGATTCTATTCAATTCTATTTTTTTTTGTGTACAACTGTAAAGTAAAGCTATAGCCCTGGGTCTTTTTTTATTTTTATTTATTTATCTTTTTTATATCAATTAATTTTGATGGGCATTTGCCTTTTGCAATGTAAAATAAATTTCAATGTGAGAAACTGGCAAGCACGGGACTTAGTAGATTTCCCTAGATTTATAATTAATTAAGTTTGATTTCAAGTAGCTTGTGCCCATTTACAGTGAATTATAGTAAAACAAGGGAAATTTTGGAGTTGGTAAATTTATTTTTCTTTAAGTGTCAGGTTTTAAATCTACTCTCAAATTGATTTGTTCTTTTTTATTATGAATTTTTTTCGTAAGGGGGAACTTTAATAATTACCGTAATTTTAATGGTTTGTATTTGCGAGTTTGATCAATTTTCTTAGACGAATTATTTTTCGCCTATAGGGTCTTCCTACGGGGAGTCAAGTGAAGTTAAGCCCTCCGACTGGGAGTAAGTTCTCCGACTGAGAGTATGTTCTCCGGCTGGTCTTCCGACTAGTCTTTCAACGTGGAATCGAGCCTTCCGTGTGGGATACAAGAACCCCGTCCTCCGCGTGGAGCACCAGTGTACCAGGCCTTGGAGCCAACCAGATAAGGCGATATTTTATTTAATTTTTTTTTCCCTCATTTTACCTTTTGTTATTTATATTTTCTTGTAATTTAACTTTCTTTATCTTTAAACTTTAATTTTACTATGTTGCGCCGTATATATCACTAATATTTGTTAATAAATATGCAATATATATATATATATATATATATATATATATATATATATATATATATATATATATATATATATATATATATATATATATATATATATATATATATATATATATATATATATATATATATATATATATATATATATATATATATATATATATATATATATATATAAGTAATGACCCAATTATCGCCACCTTAAGGAATATCTCTGAATGAGCAACTTGCGAACAACTGTTGTGAATAATATGTCATGATGGATTTTAAACCATAGATGGGCAGTAGTTTTTATGCTCCGAGATGTTTATTTCGTTTGGTCGTAAGTAATACTGTTAATTTAAAATACTACATAAAATGGAACAAGTACACTATGTCCTAATTATCGACAGTCTGAAATAGCAATGTACTAGCTATCGACATGTATGTGTACCTATTATCGCCTCTGTGGTATTAAGAGAAAAGAAATGCAAATACATGTAAGATACAATCAATTTATGAATAAAAACATCTTCTAAAAATGATAATTTATACATGTAATATTATGTACACTTCAAAAAAGGTTGCTAACAAAAATAGAGAGATACATTTCCCAAAAATAATTAAAGCAAATACCACGCTTAGGAAAAAATTCACAAAACTTTGTTGTGGCAAGAATATAACTACTTAAGTTATTAATATAAATAAAATAAATAGTAAAACACAATAATATTATATAAGTACTTAGGAGAATTCTGAAATTTCTTTTACCACATAGAGTCCTCGTTTATTTTTTAATTCTGGCTTGTTAACTTTTTCAACAATTTCATTTTCTGTATACCATAAAATATCACTCTTGTCTGGCCAAACCCAGTTTAATCCTTTTTTATCCATATGATTTACCTGAAACTCCATTTCCTTATCCTCATTAGATCTGATTCCAATGATTTTACCTGGAAAAAGCTGTTGGTTGTAATTGACGATGACAAAATCATTCAAACTGAATTTATTCACACTCAAATTTTCAGAACTACACTTTGCTTCTGTTTCTAGTGAATTGCTTGTTCCTGCATTAAGTGACTTGTTTTCTTTATTTTGATGACCATTTGTGTTTTTTTTTCACTCTCTTCTCCTGTAACTTTTGCTTTTTTTCGGCTAGTTTTCTTTTTCTTTCTTTCTTATTCTTTTCTTTCTTCTCTATTTCGTTATTTTTTTGTTCTTCCTTTTTTTTGAAGTAGCTTTGCCACTGTTGGGATGTTGCGACAGCAGGAATTTTTTCGCGAATTTTTCGTTTTGGAACTGACGTCTTTGGCGTTGGCCAAAAGAGTGATTTCTTAAAGGGAGATGGAATTGGTGGATTATCAGTTTTATCTTCATTGGGCGTTAGATTTGATCTTTCTGGTGATTGAATTATCTGGGAAAGATGATCATTTTCAGTTACGGTTACTGGTAAATTCGCTCTCTTATCCAGTTTATCTCCGTCATTGGTTATATTAGGAAATTCTGGATATTGAATTAGTTGTGAAAAATTATCATTTTCAGTTACGGTTACTGCCAAATTCGACGTATTATCAAGTTTTTCTCCATCGTTGGCTACAACAGAAATTCTAGCACATGAACTTTCCTTCTCACTGGTCATTGGTAAAACGGGTTTTCTCCGTCTTTGGTCTTCTACCTGGCTCTCATTTTGTCCATTTGCATTGACAGATTGTACGCCATCAATTTCCTTGGCTTTGATCCCATTGAATGGCACATGAATTATAACATTTCCATTATAATACTCTTCCTCTTCTAGTAGAGAACAATCAGAAACATTTATTATTTCTAATTGTTTGGGTCTATTTATAGGTAAATGTACTTTAGCATTAATAATATCCATTATATCAATTGTATCAGAATGAATAGAACTATTCACTTGATTTTCTTCAGGAAATGTGTTTGGTTCATCAGCAGTAACGTGTGAAGTAGGATGGTCTTCATGTATTAACATAACTCGATCTTTAATAGATTTCCAAAAATTATACAGACTAGTATCTTCTATATCTCCTTGCCAAGTTTCTCCAGTCGATTGGAACAATTCTATCTTGTTAGGAATGTCTTTCTCTAGGAATTTTAAGACTTCAGTCAGCTCATGTTGCGACAAGTCCTGACCTTCATTAATCTGGGAAACTAACTCATTATTTTTAAAATACTTGGAGAAATTTATATTATCGGGATTGAATGGTACTAGGCCGCAGGTTCTAAAGCCATTTTTGACGATATCAGGTAATTTCTTCATTTTTTTCAAAGCTACATCTAAAATTCGAGCAAAGTCTTCTCTACCCAACTTTTTCCCATTGTTAACCATACGCCAACTATGAACTGATTTCTTCCACTCCAATTTTAAAGGTCGGAAGACAGCAACGTCTAACGGTTGAAGTATATGTGTTGAGTTGGGATAGAGAGCAATTAAGATGATTTTGTGTTCTGAACAAAATTCACTCAAAGCCATCGTCAGATGAGACGAATGTCCGTCAAGAAACAAAATAACTGGTAGTTCTATATTATTGGACAGTAGCCAGGGATGGAAAATATTGGCTATGAATTCAAAAAACGTTTCGCCCGTCATCCAACCATTATCGGAACGAGCAACACCCCAAGTTTCAGGCACATTTTCAACAATATTTCTTGGTATTCTTTTGTAACTATATACAATCATTGGTGGTGGAAACTCCCCAGACGCGCTGCATGTGACGAGTGTTGTCAAGCACTCCTTTTCGTCGTTGCTTATGAAATTATATACCGCTTTATCTCCTTTCCTAACCAAAACTTGATTTTCTTTGGGGCTAAGGTAAAATGCAGTTTCATCGCAGTTATACACACGACTTGGATTGGAAATGATATTCAAACTATCTGTACTTATTAAGTTATCCAATATTTCTCGGAACCACTGCCGAATTTTTGCTTCCGTCACGTTTGCTCGCGAACTTGTCAAATTTTGCGACACTCTCGTCGATAATTCTGGATGACGCTTCAAAAAGGACTCGTACCAATGACGACCAGGTCTTCCACCGGTAAAAGGATTGGGGCGTTGTAGATTTTTTAGCAAAAGGTGTTCGCTATCTAAAAGCTGTAGTTTTGTGGCGGGAAATCCGCAGTCTCCTATGTGAAGTAACCATTTAACTAATAAGGTTTCTTCTTCGCTAGTCAGTATTGTGGCTGGACCAATTTTTCTTTTTAAAGGTACTTTTCCTTTTACTTTATCGCTAAGCGTGGTACGAGGAACACTAAACATGGAACTGGCCTTTGCAATAGGCATTCCTCCCTTAACGGCACTAATAGCTGCTTCCATATTATTTTCAGAGTATTGAAGCCTTTTAGTCTTCTCCATTTTCTCAATTTTTAAAAAACTGAAAAATTAAAAGGGAATGCCCAGTTATCGCCATATAGATGTACATATTATCGTCAGCAAATTATACGTAAATACAGTTTTTCTATAGTGCAAAAAATCGCCTGACGATAATTGGTACATATAATTGTGTGATACTTCTTCAATGAAATATGCAGCAAGGTTGAAAATACATGTAACAATAACTTAATTAAAGCTTAAAAGAGAAGAGGTTACGTTGTACCAGTTATCGTCGTGTGTGTCGATAATTGGTACAAACTATGTATTGTATGTACCAATTATCGTCAGTCAATTATTTATGAAATCTCATGAAATACATGAGTTTCTTTTCTTAAAAATGGCTAAACTAAAGCCTATTCAAGTCAATAACAACAAAAATTTATTTAGATCAACTTTTATTTATGAGAAAGAGCATAAAATTGTCTTACCTGTCCCTTAACGTTTCGAGTAACAACAAACCACACTAGCTGTCACTCACAAACTGACTTACTTCAGTCAAACGCCAGATTATTATTTTCTACTTTACCGATATACGTTCATAATGGAAATGTAAAAGAAATATTGAGTAAGGAAATACATCTGACAGAGAAATCTTATCTTCCACACAAGTCTTATTTTTAGAGAAATGTGAGGAAAGTGACAGTAATTGGGACGGTGTCGATAACTGGGTCAGTTACCTTTTTTTTTTTTTTTTATATATATATATATATATATATATATATATATATATAATATATATATATATATATATATATATATATATATATATATGATAATTTATTTTCTTGAACCTTTTAGAATATATTCTGAGTTTTTCTTTTTTCTTGGGATTTTTGGTTCAACAACAAATCAAAACTATTTTTGTTCCATGTTAAAAAGTTTTATTTCAGACGTTTCGGCTGATTTCAGCCTTTATCAATGATTTTTCTATCTAAAACAATTATACAACTAAGCTTTGATGTTCAGAGTATATGTTAACAATGTACAATATTTATAAAAATGTTTTAAATTTTTTATCGACTTACCCAAAAAGGTTATTCCAGATATAATTGTAACATTTTATTCACTTCACAGGTAAAAATTTTATTAACTAACTTAAAGCTACATGGTTAAAAACAGTTTTTTCTTAACGAAGTCTTGGATAGAATTAAGACAAAACAAACACTTTGTGGCTTTAATATATTTTCAAGAGGTGGCGGGTGACTTATTATAAACAAAACGCATCATCCAACGATTATAGAGTTTAGACTGTTATATAAATTAATGTTTTATTTATAAGGGATGTTGCTTATATTAAATACTAAAATAAATTTTTTAACTATTACATTTCCAATGGTCATTTTTGGTGTTGATTTTTAAGATTTGGCTTTTTGTTTATGTTTTTCTAAAACAAAAACAAAAAGATCGATATATTAAAATATTTTGTCCACAAATTGGTATTTTGTCAAAAATCAGAAAAATTCTGAAATAAAACTTTTTAACATGGAACAAAAATAGTTTTGATTTGTTGTTGAACCAAAAATCTAGAAAAAAAAAACTCAGTATATATATATATATATATATATATATATATATATATATATATATATATATATATATATATATATATATATACTATATATATATATATATATATATATATATATATATATATATATATATATATATATATATATATATATATATATATATATATATAATATATATATATATATATATATATATATATATATATATATATATATATATATATATATATATATATATATATATATTTACAATCCAATATTGGGGTATCGATCAGGTGGGCTTAAAAAAAACTCTTTCTACTTCGCCGAGCTTTCGGAAAACTTTATTCCTTTTTCAAGGCTACAATACAGAGACAGTTTGTTAAGATACAAAAATCTTTTCTTTCATAAGCAAAAAAGTTTTATAGTTAAAAAGGGTTAAAAAAAACAAATATAAAAAAAAATTTCAAAAAAAAATCTTTAAAAAAATCCTTAAAAAAAAATTTTTAAAATTTTTACGTGCAAAGTGAGTTAATTGTGAAGCAATCTTATATAACACCGAAATTCTCCATTTATCAGTATAATTTAAAAATAAAACCCACATGTTATTTTTATGATTGATCAACAAAGTTGACCGACATTTTGTCTGGGTTCATTGGTTAGAACCATGCAGCAGGTCTGCTTTAAAATTTAAAACTAAAAGTAAAAGGGGGATGGCTGAACAAAGGTCCCATATGTTAAGCCCTTTTTTTGTCGACTAAAAAGGGAAAAAATTGCGCCCACCTGTACCTTGGTGGCGAGTAAATACTTTTTTTTTAATTTTTGTATTTCTTTTTTTAAATTTTTTTTAAATTAATTTTGTAGTTCCTCAATAGGGTGCCAATACCTCTCTCCCCCTCTTACTTCCTTGTTTTTCAAGGTTATGTGTCGCTCTTTGTCTGGCCCCCACCCAAGTGAAATGACGCAACATATATTCAAAAAATTTTTTTTTTTTAAAGAAAAATTTTTTTTTTTTTTCTTTTCTTTAATATAGAAACCCAACAACAACAAAACTTTGAAAAAATTTCCCAAAGGAACAAAAAAACTTAAAAAAGAAAAGATATTAAATGAATTTTCCACTTTTCTTTTAAACCCCTTTAAAATTAAAATTTCCCCTTTTAAAAAGTAATATTTTACATACATTCTGCCCCAAAGTGCAGTTTTTTTCTATCAATTCATATCTTGTTTATTTTAACAAAAGAAACCAACCCGTCACTCGTCTGTCCACAAACGCGATGTTGGCTGTTAACCACGTCAAAATTTATATTAAAAAGGAAAAACTCCCCTTTTGAGGTGGACAACGGGGGCCCCTCCTAAAGAGGACTTAAAACTGCCCAAACGGCCCCCTTTCACATAAAGGGCTTCGACAGTTCAAAATACAGACCGTATTCAACCATCTCTCTTCTTTTCATTTTTTAAAAAACAGGGTTTAATTTTTAAAAATTCAAACAAACACTAAATAATAAAATTGGGCGTAATCTTCCACTAAAGAGTCATTATCTAAATTCAATTTTTATAGGTTGCCTTTTTTTAATATTGTCCATATGTAAAATATGTGAATATATAGACTGAGGTCGCCCCATCCTTTTTTTTTTTTGCAAACTATCTAAATGTATTTCAACCATTTCTAGAAAAGTTCGTTTATGAAAATTATTTTCAATAAAAAATTTTGGTTCTTTAAAAAAAATATGACCTGTTTCTGAGGTGTGTTGAGCGAGAGCGTAAGTTTGTTTGTTTTTTCTGCAGTCACTTCGTGTGACGTTATCCTATCTTTAGGACTCGTGACGTTTGGCCAATATATTTTTGTCACAGCCCGAACAAGGAATGCTATACATGACTCCAGACTTCAGTAATGTTGGTTGCTTATCTTTAAGTTTGCTGTAGGTGAGGCCTACTGTTTTTGTATACTTAGAACAATCCTGATGCTGCGTCTTCTTTAAAAACTCCAATAATTTTAGTGGTGACATCTTTAATATATGGTATTGAGAAGTAATAAAAGGGTTGGTTTTGTGTTAGAATGCACTGATATCTTATGCATTGAACTTGGTGATTTTGTGTTAGAAAGGCACTAATTTCAGGGGACACTAAACCCCACTGCCACCATGACATCATGACGTAAGGTTGTGTTGTAAATGAGTTTTTAATAAAGGTTCTGGATAGGAGTTGTCAAGGAGAAGTATTGTATAATATTTTTTTGTTTTTTCTTTAAAGGACGGGTGTGATATCCTTTCTATACGTGTTTTTAATGCTATAACTAAGTTAATTTAATTTTCTCAGTGTGATAAGAGTTATAATTAAGATATCTGCCAGAGTTGGTAGGTTTAATATACCAATCTAGCTTAATTTTGTTATTATGGTCTCTTATCACTTTCTGTCAATAGAAAAGGTACTCCTCCATGAAGTTCCTCCTCTATAGTGAAACTGTATGTGTTCAGTAAAGGCATTAAACGTATTAAGGATAGTATCTTGTTGTCCTGCAGGGATGGAACAAATAAGGTCATCCACATATTTTTAATGAAGGGAAGTTGGAAAGGAAGTTTGGGGATACCTATCCCGAAGATCATCCATGATTCTGGGCGGCCCAAAAAGGTGAAAAGGGGGCATAGGGGGTGCCTAGAGTTTGTTTATGAACGTTATTAAAAACACAATATTTTGTGTCAAAAATAAACTTTTTATTTTTTAAAAAAATTTTTTGACTGATAAAGTATGTTCAAAAAATTATTCCATCGTTTTTAATACTTTTTCAACAAGAAATACGGTATATTTGAGAAAAGTGACACAACATCAAGACTTACAACAAATAATTTTTTGGTAATTGTTTTTCCCCTAATAAATTCTGGTGTGGTCGAAAGGAGGTTTCCCAAAGCCATCTTAGGAAACTTCTACCTAGTTTAGCCGAAAGGTAGTGGCGATAAGCCCCCCTACTCTCCGGCATTAGGGAGCTCATACCAGCCCAAACTAATTTGCCCTGCGCAGCTGCTCCTTCGACTCCACCGTTTTTTGATTAGTTTTCATAAGATTGAAAAAAAAAAATACTAGTAATTAAATTTTTTTTATTGTTTCCAGTGGCTTACAGGAGTCGGAAACTGGTACTGTTAGAAGAGCATTGGAACTCTCTCTAATAGAAGAGCGTGGCAGAACGTGAAACTGGAGGTTCAATCAATCAAGTCCTACAAAATTCAAAATTGTTAAAGGGAGTTAAATAAAGTCTTATAAACCTAATATTTTTCACATATTTTATGCCATAAAATTATGATATTATGTAATATATAATTTCTTTAAAACCAAATGCTTTTAAATTCAGTTTTTAATAAATAAATTGTTCAAATTTTATAATTTTTACAAAATTATATATCCTTTTAGATTAATTATTTAAAATGAAAAAAACAAGTAACCTGAAATTTTACAATTTATACTGTGTCTACGTAGTTGGTGGCATATGGAAAAAATTTTATTATTAAGGTTTAAAAAAAAAAGTTTTTTTTATAAGTTCTGCATATTATTCCCAAAAATGGAATGGAACCATAAATTCAAATATCAGTGAATATAAGGCTGTTATTTTTTTCTACCCTAGTAAAGTACCCTTACTTTTGACAATATCGAAAATATTATAAAGAAAGATATTAGAAATAATTTTGAAATAATTCAACATTATTTTTTATATAAAAACATTTTTTCAACAGTTTCTTTGATTATGAAAAATAATGATTAATTATGAATTAATATGTAAAATTATATTTTCAACATAATCACAGGAATGATATCAAAAAAAATGTTTTTTATTATGTACCTAAATAAACAATGTTGGTTATTTGAATGTTTTTCTTATTATCTTTTCTTTTATATAACTTCTATTACGTCAAAAGTCAAGGGAATTTACTCTGGAATAAAAACTTTTTGACAAACCTTGTATACGACTGATAAATTTTATCATCTGATGGTTGCACTTAGGGTTTTGGACCATGCAAAACTTTTTATAAAGAATAACTTATTTTTGTAGATTCCCATATGCCTCCAATTTACATAGACACACTGTATATCCGTAAATTGAGACCAAAACTTGCTATGTAAAACCGGCTTAATTGAAGCTTTTTACTTAACATACTAAAATAACATCATTAACACTAAAGTATTTACCTGATATGTGTAGAGAAGAAACTGCTGTAACTTTAATGCCTCTTCGACCAGGCACTAGATCTTCGGGAATAAAATGATCTTCACAGACAACATATTTATGGTAAATTTCTTCCACGGATAACATTTTATAGTTTGGAGGCTTTATTTTTTGGACCCAAGCCTCTAACACTTCAGAATAGCGTTTGGGAAAACGAAGCCTTTTGCTTGTTTTGTTGGTGCAATGGGCCACACAACAAGATCTGGGCCATCTGGGGGCGGGTGGGCGTACTTCACCCCAAAAGTTCATTAGAAAAACAAAATGAAACTAAATTTACCATTGCTTTAAACAAAATTATCAAAATCTTACATAAAAAAACATAATTACACAAAAGGCGAAGCCAACAACGTACGAACATTAAGTACCGCCATTACGGATCGATTATTCGATTGCGAAATGCGAAAAACTGGAAATCCCAAGAGTTCGGTTGGGTATAATTTCGTTAGTGGCGCGCCCTCTGATGTCGGTACAGAAGAAATAAACAGTTTTGGCGGGAAGACTGCTACTTTCTTTACTAAATTTAGTTAGTGTGTTGTGGTGCTACCACAGTGCTGTGAATTGCGTGTTGCGTCGTTCATTTTTGTGTAGTTGTGTTGTGTGCGTTTTTCCCAGAGAGTTTTAAAAGTGAATAGTGCAGTATTAAGTGCAAATTAAAATGGAAAATTATTCCATTGAGCCAGAAGAGAGAAAGCCTTTGGTTAATCCAAAGAAGTGCTGTGTCTCCGATTGCAAAAATCGTCATAGCAAAAGACATCGATTTCCCAAAAAAGAACCTACTATTTTTCAAGCTTGGATAAATAGGATTGTTCGATATTAATGGCAATTATACTTTAATTAAGAAGGACCATCTTGTTTTAAAGGTACAAGCAACCTTCACAAAAATTAGCAAAGTAATTTTCTCACAAATGATAAAATGGCACTTACCAATGCATCAAAATCGTGTCTTCCTTATCGGTCTGGAGGACGTTTCTTGCCAGCCGGCTTGTTGTGGATTTTCGGCGACAAGGCGCGAATGCGGAAACTGGCTTAGTAACTGGCTCGCATCAAAAGGGAAAACCCGCACATAACAGTCCCAACACACACAAAAAAGGGACGAAAATTGGAGAGAATTGTTTGGACCTCTGCACAAGTCGAGGTGTATGATTCAAGTGTCTGGTACTCGCGCACTTGACCCTAGTCCAGTGCCGTACCAATTGTAAGAACTAAACTAACAAATTCACTAGATTCAAAATTTAAGGTTTTGGCGCGATGCCAACGTTTAATATCGAACATTCCGCCCACCAAAAATAATTCATTTATTTTTCTGTACATCAAACACCCAAAAATTACACATTTAGAAAAAATAAAAAATAAAATAAAATTTCTATTTATTGCACAAATATCAACAGCACAGTTTATGTTTAAGTCGAATTATTGGTTTGGTAACGGA
Source organism: Listronotus oregonensis (assembly GCA_019359885.1). Lineage (NCBI taxonomy): Eukaryota > Metazoa > Arthropoda > Insecta > Coleoptera > Curculionidae > Listronotus > Listronotus oregonensis. The sequence continues at coordinate 42,479 of JAHBCN010004873.1, read as the reverse complement.
CAGAGTTTGACCAACGGTCTATCAGTAAGACCCTTTGCGGTTCGGATTTGAGCGACCCGCACTGTCTGATCGGGGCTCTGATATAATTTTACAATTCGTCCCAGCAACCACCGTATGGGTGGCGTATTGGAATCCTTCACGACAATCAAAGTACCCACTACCGGAGGAGTTTGAGGACAGTTCCACTTGGCCCTTATTTGTAGAGTATGGAGATACTCTAAATGCCATCTTTTCCAAAAATGTTGGTGTAGTTGCTGAATCAACTGCCACCGGGTTAATCGATTTGGTTTAACGTTAGATAATTCCTCGTCGGGAGGGGACATCAATGGTTCAGTAGTCAGAAAATAACCAGGGGTTAGGCTAGTCAGGTCATTTGGATCTGGACTAAGGGCACACAAAGGCCTTGAGTTTAAAACAGCCTCAACTTGGGCTAAAAGGGTTATTAGCTCTTCGAAAATAAGAATTTGACATCCAATGACGCGCAATAAATGCGTTTTCACAGATCGCACAGCGCTTTCCCAAATACCACCCCAGTGGGGAGATGCAGGGGGGTTGAAATGCCATTTTATCGCCAACTGTTCGGACGAAGCTTGACAGTAAGACAATAACAAATTGTTTGCACCAATAAAATTTGTTCCTCGATCGCTATACATGTCGGTACATCGACCACGTCTGGCAACAAATCTGCGAAATGCTGCAAGAAAGGCTTCTGATGAGAGATCAGAAACAGCCTCAAGATGCACAGCATTGATTCCAAGGCAAATAAAAACACAAATGTATGCTTTATGGCCACGAATACCACGATGCCTGCCTAAAACAATGGACAGGGGTCCAGCGAAATCTACACCAGTATGACTAAAGGCCTTGACCTGTGAAACACGAGCCAATGGTAAATCGCTCATATAGGGACTCAATGGAGACGGATTCGTGCGAAAGCAACGATAACACTTGGACAGCACTTGACGAATGGCTTGACGGGCTGATAAAATCCAAAATTGTTGAGTGATCAAGTATTGAAGAGCTCGGGGACCCGGATGTAGATTTTGGTTATGAAAATGTATCAAGTCAGTTATGGGATGGCTTCTTGGAAGAAGCATGGGATGCTTAGCATCAAACACCATGTCGGCGTGTTTTAAGCGTCCACCAACTCTGATGATTCCAGATGAGTCCAAAAATGGAGCAAGCTATCTTATAGATTTGGAACACGGTAAATTCTGTTGAATTTTTAACACCTCGGCACTAAATACCTGTTGTTGCACCATTTTAACAATAACCATTAAGGCCTGCTGAAGGTCCTGCTGGCACAAGGCATCGCTTCTGCGGGCAACCTTAGAGACACGCACGTTAGTCATAAAACGAATACAATATGCCACTACTCTTTGAATTTTTTGCAACGAAGAAAATTTTTCAAGAAGTTCATCTAGAAATGGTTTGCCATGGGTAGTGACACACACAAGTTTTCGCTCCTCAAGAGCGGCCTCTGCAGTTATTTCCTGGATCGACGTTGACGGCCAATCAATTTTAGACTGTCGAAGCCAAGAGGGCCCCGCCCACCATAGCGGGTGTGAAATAAGCTGCTCTGGGAGGATTCCCCGTGATGCACAATCAGCGGGATTGGACTTTCCTGCCACGCACGCCAACATTCAGGAGGCGCTCTTTCCTGAATTTGTGACACTCGATTGGCAATAAAGGTTTTCCATTTGTGGGGAGGAGCCTTTATCCAAGATAAAGCTACATTTGAATCTGACCAGGCAAAAACTTTGCTTATCTTTACATGGGACAGACTAGAAATTACAAATTCAAAACAATCAGTAAGCAACACTGCAGCACACAACTCTAAGCGCGGCAAGGAAATCCGCTTCAATGGGGCCACACGATTTTTTGCACATACCAAGGAGATCACAACACTGTCGTTCACTAAAACTTGTCACAGGTATAAAACTGCGGCGTAGCCGACTTCAGAGGCGTCACAGAATCCATGGAGTTCAACATCACGCGTTTCATCACTTATGAAACGGCGAGGTATGGAAAGGGATGATAAACAAGAAAGTTGAGATCGATAGAGTTCCCACTGTCGAGTTATATCGTCAGACGGAATAGCGTCCCAATCCAAACCTTGAAGCCACAACTTTTGTATCAAAGTCTTGGCCACCAGAATGGTGGGTAACAAAAAGCCTAACGGATCATAATCCGCGCAATTTCCGACAAAATATTTCGTTTTGTGCACTTTCTAGATATAGGTTCCACTGAGTATGAAAAGCAATCAGATACTGGTGACCACTGCAAACCCAGCACTTTCATCCCAGAGTCATCCTTGTCACTAAAGAGGATTGTTTGCTGATAAGCAGTTGGTACAGCTTCTAATAAAGCTGGATTGTTGCTAGACCACTTTCGAAGTTCGAAACCTCCAAGAGATAACAAATCAATGAGCTGCCTCTGTACTTCCAATGCATCGGAAACTGAGAAGGAACCCGCCATGATATCGTCAACGTAGGTGCTGCGTCTTAGGACGTGTGCAGCTAATGGGTATTTGCCTTCATAATCTGTCGCCAACTGTAGTAGACTTCGGATGGCAAGATAAGCACTTGAAGAAACACCGTACGTTACAGTATTCAATTAAAACTCTTGAATCGGCTCAATAGGAGAGAAACGCCACAAAATGCGCTGAAAATCACGATGCTCAGGGGCTACAAGGACCTGACGATACATCTGCCGCACATCGGCAGTAAACACAACGCTGAAAATACGAAAATGTAATAAAATAGAGGTTATCTCATTTTGGAGTTTAGGACCAGTGAATAAGCAATCATTTAACGAAGATCCATTGGAGGACCTTTCACTGGCGTCAAACACAACACGAATTTTTTTCTCATCCCCGTTTCCTTTAACCACACAATGATGTGGAATGAAGTAGCCATCACTTGGGGAGGCAAGGGATTCAACGGCAGTCATATGATTCTGGTCAGGATAATCTTGCATGAACTGTAAATACATATTTTTTAAATCGACATTCTTTTCCAATCTATTTTCTAACAACTTGAGTCGACGCATTGCTTGTGCTCTAGAATCGCCCAAGGAAGGAGGGAAAACTCGGAACGGAAGTTGGACCACATAACGTCCATTTGCTTCACGTTCGCAGGTTTTATTAAACAAATTTTCACAAGCGATATCATCAGAGGACATAGCTGTCGACTGCGGAACATGCTCTATCTCCCAAAATCTTTTTAAAGATTCATCTAACTTGGTACTAAGAGCCGTAAAACAACTTAATGTTTTAGCAGGCGGCAATGAATCCACGGATCCGAGCAATATCCAACCGAGCGTGGTATTCATGGCACAGGGACCACCATTTTCGCTCCTGTGAAAACCGGGTAAAATAATTTGGGAAAACATATCCACACCTAATAATATGTCCACATCAGTAGAACTGTTAAACTCAGGATCCGCCAAGTTTAAGCTCTGCAAGTATTTCCACTTTTGAATATGAAAGGCGGCTAAAGGAATAGCGTCACAAATTTGAGGTAGAACCACTGTATCCACATTATACACATGACTACTATCACCAACTGGAGAAATCTTCAAGGCTACATTCCCTAGAATCGTACACATAGACATCTGATTGAGGCCTTGAATAGAAATAGATGACTTTGATGGTTGAATACCTAATCGCTTTAAACATGCTTCACTAATGAAGTTTGCTTGACTAGCGGAATCCAGCAAAGCTCTACAGCGCACGGGCTTATCACAATGATCAAATACAAGTACCGATGCGGTTGCAAATAACATACACCTTTGAGGGTATTCTGCTAGAATATACCGTAACTTATCGTCACCACTGGATCCTTTAGGAACTTCTTTATGACCTGAAAGGACTTTATCACTATCGGAATTTACTGATTTGGAAGGAAAGTGTAGAAGCGTATGATGTCTGAGTTGACATACTCGACATGTTTGACCGTTTGAGCTAAAATGACCAACCTTATTTGACCTATCACTATGATTTGCCTTATAAGAAACACTACTGCCCTCAGGCTTTGGGATTAATTGACTATTTTCTAATGCTCTACAATGTTTTTCCAAAAATGTGTAAAGATCGTTATATTCAGGAAAATTTTTATTACTGTGTTCAAATTCAAACATTGTTTTTAAGGAATGATCCATTTTTTGAAAAAGTAAATTGAATTTTGTAAAGTTCCACAAATCTAATTTGAATAAATCTAGAGCTGATAAATTTTCAGAAAAAATTGACAATAACTTTCTAAGTTCTGCAGCTGATTTTGCTTTTACTGTGGGAGCTTGGTAAACTGAAAGCCAATAATCTGTTATTAACACTCTTTCGTTTTGATAACGTTTCACTAAAGCGTCATAAGCTGTATTATAATTTACATCCGTAATAGGAATGTTTTTTATAACTGCGGCTGCGTCCTTTTCTTAATAAGACACTAGGAACTGAAAACGTTCAATATTAGTAAGTGAAGTGCATTCGTGAATCAATGATTTATACATGTCAAAAAAGGTCGGCCACTTTTTAAAGTCGCCATCAAATTTAGGAATTTCGATTTTTGGCAATCTAACTCTGTCACACCTATCACTTTTAACACTGGTTTGATTATTAGACAAGTTATTATTTGGTTTTATTTGTGTTTGGGTTTCAAATAAATCTCTATACATTGATTTAATTGCAAACTGCATCTCATTAAAGGCATCTTGCACTATATCCTGTTCTTCCATCTGAGCATCATCCTCAATGAGACCTACTATATCTAAATGTAATGATTCAAACTTTGCAATATCATCGAACAAGCTGTCATATCGTACGCAAAAATCGTTTTTTATTTTCTCTGAAGCACTCTCTAAAGTTGCGTCAGTAGCAACAATATATAATTTTTTAACCTTCTTTTCAATTGAGGTGCGTTTTTTAATTAAATCTGTTACGTCACTCATTTTTTTTTGTAATTAAAGGAGAACCGAGGAAAAAATTAAATAATTAACTTGATTAATGAATGAATTAAATAGTTGCTATTCCACAAAAAAATAACTTTCTGAAACAAAACTGTTTGATGTGGCGACACTGCAAATAAATACAACAATTTAATTTTCTGCAAATAAAATTTTGTAAAAAATGAAAACAATAATTTATTTTATTTGCATTTCCAACCCACAATAGGCTGTGATTATCAATCTATAAAACCAAATCATAATTTTACTTTATTTTATTCAACCACCAGAAAATAAATAAAACTTTCAACCAATGCGAGCTGTCAATATAACACTTTGGAATGTTGAATCAGTAAAATTATATTTTCAAAACAATGTTCACAAAATTTTTTTGTTCAATATAAATGTGACACTAAATGCCGGTCAAGAAATAACTAGAGGTTACAAACTTCCCCTTAAACCGATTTCTTTATCGCGAACAAGATTGCTGGGATTTTAGCACCTACAAAAAAAAACTGTTGATACCTATCAAATGCCGTTGCCTGATGCACAAAAAAGAAATGTATAAATTTAGCAAATTTAACACGATATCAAGTAAACACTTTTAACAATTTCACTAATTAAAATATAATTTGATATATTTCATAGGGTTTTTTTATAATCCGGTTTCGAAGACCAATAAATGTTCGACATTAATGGCAATTATACTTTAATTAAGAAGGACCATCTTGTTTTAAAGGTACAAGCAACCTTCACAAAAATTAGCAAAGTAATTTTCTCACAAATGATAAAATGGCACTTACCAATAGCTGGCCATACACATACGTTCTTTCATTTTAAAAATCATGGCGTGTTGGAACGTGACGGCTAGCCTGCACGAAAGAATGGCTCGGCAAAAAAAGCGGCATGTGCCATACACATGCTAAAATTTTCAAATGATTTGCAATGATGCCGGCGTACATCGTTTTAAAGGGAAAAACCGTATGTTAATGGACAAAAAGTGTCATTTATCGTGTCCTTTGAAACGGCATGTGGTCATGTTGAAATTTTCAACGTGCCTACGCGACGTTATGCGTTCGACTTAGGTTGGTTATGTGGTTTTGTTGAGTGTTTTTAAAATGGATAAAAAGAAAAAAAAAATGTATTGTTGTATGTGCTGTTATGGCCATGAGAATCTCTAAAAACAATAAGAAAAAACGACGTGTGTGGCGGAAAAAATGGTTGGCTGATAGAGAAAAGTATGGTCACATGTCGCTTTTGAAAGAATTGAGAGAAAATAATCCAGATGACTTTAAAAATTATCTAAGGATGGACGAAAGCACGTTTGATGAACTTCTAAATTTAATGACACCTCATATCACTAAACAAGATACTGCAATGAGACAAAGTATACCTGCCGATGAACGACTAATTGCCACCCTTCGTTTTCTCGCTACTGGACGTACTTATGAAGATCTAAAATTTAGTACAGGAATATCTGCTCAAGCTTTAGGACGCATCATACCCGAAACATGCAAGATTCTGTATGAAGTATTACATAAGGATTATTTAAAGGTAAATATTTATTTTTTTTACTCTAATTTACATTTTAAAAAAGATGAAAAATTTGACAATAACTGCCCTGCGTTGTTTGGCTCCTGTTGATTTTCCACATCTTCAAGTGATACTGTAGGTGAGGTTGCTACTGATGATAAATAACTGGATGATAAAGCACTATTCCCAACGTGCACCTGATGGTCAAAAGTGGCAGGAGGCATTCGTGATGATGACAAACTAATTGGAAATTGTGTTTCAAGCTGGAGAATGGTAGAGTTTTCATTTAACTGATTTAGTGCAGCTTTATGTAATATTTTTGTAATTAGGGTTTCAGCATACATCTTTTGAGTTTCATTTAACTTTTTATGTTTTGTTGCAACAAATCTTCCAAAAGCTGTACTTTCTGAATCTTCATCACAGTTTTTTAATGCGTCCGTGCAAGCCTTCATAAATATTTGCTGCTGCATCTCCTGAGATGTTGCCCTTGTCTTTGCTCTTTTCACATGTGTTTTAAAACGCTGTAAAAAAATTAAATATGTTAATTTACTCTAAACCCGCTGTTTACTATGTATTAACAAAAAATTAAAAGTAGTAATGTAATATTTTTCAAAATAAGTATAGGAATAAATTGAAAACAAACTCTTTTTTATTTCAGATGCCGTCAAGTAAAGAAGAGTGGAAAAGTGTTGCTAAAAGCTTTAACTTACGATGGCAAATACCAAACTGTGGAGGCGCCATCGATGGAAAACATATCCGCATAGTTCCACCAGCAAATACAGGCGCATTGTACTATAACTATAAAAACTTTTACAGTATTGTGTTAATGGCAATTGTGAATGCAAACTATGAGTTCCTGTATATTGATGTTGGAAAAAACGGTCGGCTATCAGATGGTGGAGTACTCGAACAAATGACGTTTTTTAGACGTTTAGTTTCACATCGACTTCACCTGCTTGATAGTGCAGATTTAAATTTTGTATTTATTGGAGATGAAGCATTTGCTTTACATGATCATATTTTAAAACCATTTCCACAAAGGGATCTGATCCATGCAAGACGTATATTTAATTACAGGTTATCGAGGGGAAGAAATGTTGTTGAGAACGTTTTTGGCTTGATTGCAGCCAGATTTAGAATTTTGCATACACCAATTAATGTTGCCGTTTACAAAGTTTGTTACTTTATAATGGCTATTTGTGTGCTTCATAACTTTTTAAAGAGAAAGGCAGGATCATATTTGGCTGGGAATGCTTTTGATTCTATAAATGCAACATCTCACGAAATAAATTACAATGCCGAATGGAGAGAAAATAACGATCAACTTTTTGGTTTGCAAACTGTACGTCGCGGTACTTATTTATCAGCAAAAGCAATCGCGATAAATATGTTACCTACTTTAATGGCGTTGGTGCAGTGTCATGGCAAGAAGAAATGCTAAATAAGGGAAGAGCCTGACAATTCTTAAAAAAAAAGCAAAACAAATTTTGACTGTACAGTTATTTCGTTTACGAGAAATAAAAACTAAATGTTAAAATATATACCTACCGTTTTATTTCCTTCATTTTTTTCCCTCTCCTTTGTAGGGGTAGAATGTTCTTTTTTGTCATTCCCCTTGGAAAAGGCAGCAGATTCACCTTTTTCCGCCTCGTTTGTAGAAATAACATGTGTTTGTTCATCTTCACTTGGAGAAATTTGGTTATTTTCTGTGTTCTCATCAAGATTGTCATCAGTCGGAGAAGTGGGATTATCGTCTGAGGACAAGGGGCTGTTTACCATACTATCAAAACTTTCTGTACATGTTTCGTGCTCTCGGGTAAACATTAATAAATCAAAATACCAGAGACTTGGTACGTATTGATCATCACTAGAAGCGCCACTTCTCTTAAATTTTTCAAATTTTTTTAGCTCTTTTCGAAACGAGCCCCTCATCGATTGAATTTTTTTAGAAACAAGGTCCCGATCAGCTTTTGGGTCCACCTTGCGATAAAATTGCACTAACGCATCATAACCCACATTTTTTAGATTTCTATTAACATACTCCTTTGATTTTACCTTCCACAAAGCTGGATGGGATCTATAAATGTCTATGAATTCGGTTAACACTTCTTTGGTGACGTGACGAATATCGGCCATATCAACAATCTAAATTATATATATTTAAAGATTACGTAGTCTACTTGATCCTTGATCTACAAAAAAACTGTCACTCGGTGTGGCGCGTAGATGTGAGTGTGCAGAGTATAAACACAACACGCCACGTACCGCGAAAGTGCGTCTCAAAATTCTTCCCGTTCAATCTTTGCGCGGCGCGATGGTCACTCACACAAATGATTTTCCACGTGTTTTTAGAGATGACAGGATAAACCGCGCGAAAGAACGTATGTGTATGGCCGGCTATTGGCACCAAAATCGTGTCTTCCTTATCGGTCTGGAGGACGTTTCTTGCCGGCCGGCTTGTTGTGGATTTTCGGCGACAAGGTGCGAATGCGGAAACTGGCTTAGTAACTGGCTCGCATCAAAAGGGAAAACCCGCACATAACAGTCCCAACACACACAAAAAAAAGGGACGAAAATTGGAGAGAATTGTTTGGACCTCTGCACAAGTCGAGGTGTATGATTCAAGTGTCTGGTACTTGACCCTAGTCCAGTGCGTACCAATTGTGAGAACTAAACTAACAAATTCACTAGATTCAAAATTTAAGGTTTTGGCGCGATGCCAACGTTTAATATCGAACAAGGATAAAACCCAAAAATTACGAAGTTCTTTCTGTCCAGGAAATATATAATAAGTATGTAGTTTGTGAAGAACATTTTACACGCGATTGCATTGTACCTGGTCTCAGAGGTCTTAAAAGAACAGCAATTCCATCCTTAAAAATTCCAGGTAATTATTTATTTGAAATAGGTTGGTACATACTTACAATTAGTTTAGTTTATCTCTTCAGGACCAAACAGTTACTTTTTAAGTTAGGTTTTAAACATTGTGCTTTTACTAGCTTCTACCGTGATCATATGTTTAACACAACTTAACAAATTTTTAAAAGAACTACATAAGGTGCGTTCGAGTTGACGCTCCGAGTACTCCGAGCGCGCTCTGTGTGCTCCTTTGCGTTTTTGATGACGCTCGGGGCGTGCTCGATTGCGTTCGATTTGAAACAGAGCGAGTACGTAGAGCGTGCTCGATGTGCCCCAAGCTTGAAGGTGGTGCACTGGGAGTTTTTTCGTTTGGACATGTGTCAGATGTCAGATAATCAGCTGTTTGCTGTTTTTATTTATTTTTTGCTCCGTATTTTGTCTTTTGCTTTTGCTTTCGCTTGTGATTGCAATTTTTAAAGTTAAATAAAAATATTTTATATAATTTTAAATTAACAATTAAAATCCAAACGTTATTATGTCTATGTCTAACATATTCACAGGCGAAGAATTAGCCACCTGTGGTGAGTGTGGCATTGAAGGTACCCTAGATTGGGTGCAAGAACATTTTTTGGATCATTTTGAAAAATAAAACATCGATCCCCAAGAAAATGAAGGTATGTGAGAAAATGTTTAATTATTAAAGTTATGAGTAGTGAGCGGAAGTAATTCTGCTTACAGAGGCAAAAATCTGAGTCAAGAGAGGTTTTATTTTTTTATGGACAATTTCATAAAAACACAACACATGTAGCCACCATAAAAGATGACTAAATTTCGAGCAGTCAGTTTATGCCTTTTCAGTGAAGTAACCGAGGAAGTAAAGGGCCCCATACACTTCGTTCTTCTCCGTCGTTTTTAACCGACGGTTAAAAATGTCATAAAAACAAGGTTTGTGGACTCATCGGTACAAGAACGTCGGTTTTTCACGTCGTTCCAAAATTTCAGGCAAGGCTTGATTTTTGGTGGTTATCGTTCCAACAGTTCGGGTAAAAACGAGGTGTGTGGGCTCATAGGTACAACAGGACGACCGTTTTGTCAGTGGCAGAGACCATTATTCAGGTGACACGTTCAACCTGTCTTTTGTGGTTTATTTTTTATTATTGTTTTATAGACCTGATGTTTACACTTGTTTATTTTTGTGGTTTAGAATAATGTCGGATATAAAACAGTAAAACAGAGACTTTTTTTTAAAGATTATTGAACTTTATTGGTCATTTCCTTGCATGTGGGAACTTAAATTGGCAGAATACCATGAGAGAATCAAAAAACATAAGGCTTATGAATTATTGCTAATGAAAAAGAAAGAGATGGATGTTCTTTTTCCCTGAGTCTTTTTGACTGCCAAAACCGCCCCCACTGCTAATAAGCAGTTACGTTCCGTCGTGAAAAACTGACGCGAAATAAAACTGTTGTGTGTGGACTCATCCGTCAATGTTCTTCGTTCCAACGTTGTTAACCGTCGGTTAAAAACGACGGAGAAGAACGAAGTGTATGGGGCCCTTAACATTCATTTATTTTGTAAATACATACTTCCCTTGACATTCACAAAAGTTAAACATGTAGTGCTTAAAATGTCCCATGAGTTTGGTTGTCAGCTATTTCTACTCATTGGGCTCCTACTCCAAAACTGTGTAAATTATTATTAAAAACCTGAATGATTTTAGGGGTAGAAAAGCTAAAAGGCCTAAAAGAATTAATAAACTAAACTTGCACATGTTAATAAATCATTTTTTTAGGTTCAACAAATCTTGAAAATAATGAAGAAAATCCTTTGTCTCCCTTGTCATCTGGAAATGATTCGGAGGCAGATGCAAAATTGTGGAATGACAGTTCAACTGTTTTGTTAATTCGATTGGTGGAAAAAAACTATTCTGCATTTGATGGTACAATGAAAAAAATTATATGGAAAAAACTTGCGTCAGAATTGTCAAATATCGCCAATAAAAATTTTACACCAGAACAAATAGATACAAAATGGAAAGGTCTCAAGAGGACCTACAAGAAAATCAAGGACCACAATTCAGAGACTGGAAGAAACAGAAAATCTTGGCAGTTCTTTGATATAATGGACTCATTCCTTAAAAACAACCGGAAATAGAAGCTCCAGCAACATGCAGCTCTGAATCTGGCCTCATGTAAATCAAAAAAGGTATGAGTACCTATTTAAATTAAAATTACTACTTATTTACATTAGACTTAGGCAGTACTTTAGCAGCTTATGTAAGCTAAAAGATGTATTAGCCTTTAAAACTAATCTGCAGGAGATTTTTTAATTCATTACCACTAAACTTTTCTGTATTACGGTTGGTTTTAATAAACATATTTATTATTATTTCTATTATATATCTTTTATTCTTTTAGAAGCTGTAACTCCTACCACTTCAGGAGACACTGAAAACAGAAAAGAAAACTTGAAAATTCTTCTGAAAGGCGTCATAAAGAAAAGATTGGCAGAATGGATAAGTTTTTGGAACTTTATCAGATTTCAGTGGAACATCAAATCGGAAAAAGCTAGATGTTAATCGTAAGGATTAAAAGATTAGCACAATGAGCAGAGATCTCTGCTCATTGTGCTAATTTAGAATTAGGAAAATTTTTATTTTTATAAGAAAATTAAGGAGATATTTATTATTTAGTTTCTTTGTTGCAATGGTTATGGGTGTCTTGTTTCAATTATAAAACCAAAGTTAATAAAATTGAAGGTTTTAAAAGGATTTAAAGTTGTTTTAGGATTTTTTTTTTGTTTTGTTAAAGAAATAATCATGCAGGCATTTAAAATTTAATAATAAATCTCTGTATTAACAAATTTTGTATGTTAATTATGAAACCATATTTTTTATTTGTTTTTATCTTATTTTGATACAAACTATATTAATCCCTGTAGATTCAACTCAGATTGTGATTGTTGATTGTGCCAGTTTACCAAAGAATTGAAATGTTAATTTATCATAGGTTGTTATTATAAATAAAAACATATTAAGTAAAAATAATTCTTTTATTAGTTATTTTGTCTTAAAAATAAATTATAAGCAATATTGTTCCTCTTCTCAACACCCATCCGGTTGTATAGTCTTGGAAAAATGTTTCCTGGGCGCATCAACATTTCTTCTTGAATTATTTCATTTAAATTAATTTCAAGCTCATCATTGGAAATCCCTGCAAATATTATGTAAAATGCAGCACACCATTATTATCTGGGGTACTATCTCAACTCTTGTTGCTTCCATTAATTTTAAGTCTTCGAAACCTTCCTTTCAATAGGGCGAAGGTGTGTTCAATAAATATTCTGGCTTTTGAAAACAACTGGTTATAGTTAACTTGAATGTTTGTCAGATACCCATTATCTTTAAAAGGAATCAGTAGATTATTTTTTAAAGGGTAGGCGGAATCCCCAATAAAGTGCATATCATTGTGGATCGCCCCATTGTCTATCAGATGACTAAAATCCGACCTCCGCAAAACACGTGCATCGTGCATTGATCCAACTTCTCCACAGTAGCAATGAATGATTTTTTTTTCCAGTTGCATACACCCTGCAGAATAACCGAATGGTAACCCTTACGGTTGACATAAGAAGCTGGGTTTTGCTTTGGAGCTTTTATAGGTATATGAGACCCGTCAATTATTCCTACAATTCCTAAAATGAAAAGTTCCTCTTTATCAATCAATTATATTGCATAAATGGTCTGATTACCTGGAAAGCCAACTTTTTCCCTAAAAAAATTTGCGGTAACGTCAAAGTCTTGCACTTTGAGCACTATAATCTTTTGATTTTGATTTAAACTAAGTAGATCTCGACATATTTTATTGAGGCAATCCCAAACCGTTGATTTGCTGACACCAAATCTATCGGAACAGACCTAAAAAAATCAAGTTAAAAAATTATAAGCAAGATAACTGCTAGTGTCCGTTAGTGCTATATGTTTTGTGTGTGTGTAGTACACATAGGCATAATAATGTAGGGTAATTTGCAAATTTTAAGATGCGCACCTAAAACTTTCGATGTTTGCCAAATACCACAATGCAATTAACATTTGCTTTTCTAATGTTAACTCTGGATTTCCCTATATTCTCATTTCTGTCCTATCCACAACTGAGTGCAGCTTTCCCATCAGGATTTCATAGGTTGTTGGTGACAGTCTGAAATGCTGCTTAAACTGTTGGAAATTGTATTTTGGCACAGTTTCTTCAAAATAACATTTTACTTTCTCTAACTTATTAACTTCATTTTCATCATCACTATCGGTATCGAATAAAAATAGTTCGGCAGCAAGGCGAATCTCTAAATTATTCATAGTTGAAAATATATATCTACTCTAAAAATCCAACAAAATTAATTTGAAATTTAAACAAAATCTAAAAAAAATCTAATTTTTGAAAAAATAGTTCTTTATAACCTATAAATTGTTATGTTTGTTTATTTTGGTTGGAGATGCTCGATTCACTCCGTCGCGTTCGTTTTGAACTCCGTGCTCGGAGCTCTCGTTGCGTTCTCCGTTCGTTACTCTACTCGCTCCGCGGATCGTCAACTCGAACGCACCTATAGTATGCAGATCAAAAACATTATTTAATGTTTTTGAGGCAGATAAAAACTCATATGCAGGTTTTGACTCATAGAAATTGTAAACATAAACATTAGAGATGAGCAAAGCTGCGATTTTTCAATCGCAATCGAAACTGCGATTGCGAGTCTTTAATCGCTGCGACTGTAACCTGCGATTGCGATTTTGATTTTTAAAATTGATAAACGATGACGATGGCGATAAACTGCGTTAGTTGTTAGTTTTTTAACACCGAATAAAATAGATAAAATGAAAAAGAGGGGAAAAAACAAAACAATGTTGCATAGTACATTACAATCACTGCATACATACATGTATCTTAAAATTAAAAAGAGTTGTATTAGTTGTGTCACCAAGTTACGTTCAGTATAGCCTTCAGGATTTAGTGAAACCGTTGGGTGTTTCGACCCCATGTGTCTTTTAAAATTCGTAGTGCTTGTTTTGTATGATATTTTTGCTGCACACATATTGCACTTATTTTTCTTTTTTTAAACATATTTAATTACAAACTACCACAAAAATTTGAAAGAATTAAAAATAAACAAAGTATCTAATACTAACAAGTTCAAAACGCTCTAAGTTTTAAAACAGTATACCTAATATATTACTAACCTAACAAATCAAATAATGCACCCTGCTCGCATTAAAATAATAAAGATTAAAGAATGCCGAGTGGATAACAAACATAAATGCAGGCTCAGACTTGCAGATTATTCGCTGTGACTAGAGTCCCGACTCGGGATCCATATCCAGTCCCGAAAGACGTCATCCAATTGACGTCACTAAAAGCGATGTCGGGACTGACAATTGGTTTCGAGTCGGCAACTACCTCAGTCCCGAATAAAGTCATTTAAATGGCGTTATTGGTGTAGTTTTGTCAGAACTAATGTTCTGAACCGACTCGGGACTTGTATCAGGTACAACCATAATGTTATTTATTTCAAAAAATTTGACAATATTATAATTTTAAAACATTTTATTTTAAAAACATTAAACTTGTTTACAGAAGAATTTGCACTTAAAAATTTAAACATTCTAGCGTAAGCATTTTAAACAGTACCATTGCCTCTTTGGAATTTTTTTAATATTGATGCACTTTAAATGAAAATATTGAAGGCATGCCTTACATTTATTGAGGTAATGGAAGATTCTAACATTGTTTCGCATAACATACCACATATTTCGCATATATATTTATTACTGTCCTTTTAGATAACATTTTTTGAAGAATATTCCAGCCGTTTTCAGTCAAGAATGGCCGAATTAAGAAGAGGTCAACTTCTGGATCCAAAACGACGTCCGACACTTTCTCTGGATTAATTTCTATATGACAATCCTCAACCTTTTCACCAGTTTGAATCGCATAATATGCTGCCTCATCTTCTCTTAAAATCCAAGACAACATTTTCTCTTTTTTCTTTTTATACCTAAGTTAAGAAAGCCATAACTTCATTTTTCTTTTCTTTTTATTCCGATTGCAGTGAGATCAGAACCTTTTGGTCTACCTTTTTTTTAATAATCTCAGGCATTTTAATGGACTCTATATCCACAAAATTAGATATATTTTCATTATTTTTTCCATCTTCCAAAATTTCATTTCCTTCTGTTTGGCATTCATTTTTAGAGTTTTGACTTTGATCAATATATGAACAGTTACTTAAGATTTCGTTACTTAAAATGATTATTTTTGGGTTATCCGTGTTAGCAAAATTTAAAGTTTTTTCAGTGTTGACAGTAAAACAGTCACGATCAACCTCAGTTACATCTTGATTTTGATTTATATCTGAAATTTCCACGTCAGATACTCGAGCGAATTCAGCAATCCCTTCGGTTTGATGAGGCAACAAAATCATTGGTATATCACAATTATTGATATTTTCATTAGTTCCATTGTGGGTGGCTAGTTCAACATTAAAATTATTGTTAAAATTTTGATGTTCCTTTATATCAGGTTGTTCACAATCTTGTTTATTTACATCTTGATCTTGGTTTACAGTTAAAATTTCTAACTCAGATACTGAGACATTTCAGCAATCCTTCGGTTTGATGAGGTAGGAAAATTATTGGTGTATCATAATTCATATTTTCATTAGTTTCATTGAGGGTGGTTAGTTCAACATCCACATTATTATTAAAATTTTGATGTTTCCTTATATCAGGTTGTTCACAGTCTTGCTCATTTATAGGAATAACCCTAACTGGAATGTTATTTTTCCAGTAGGATTGCAACTGTTTAATTACAGAAATACGTTGCAAATAAGTAGTGTTACAACCTAAAGCCACCAAATCGGTTAAAACATTGGTTTCTTTAAGGACTCTTTTTCTTTTTCAGCATATGACAGCACGGTTGGTTTTTTGAAATATCTACGGTAATATTGCCATTGTTTTCTGTTGTTATTAAATCGACGTCTTGATTTTCAATGTTTTTAAGGCATCTTTGTTTTTCTTTATAATACGTTTTTGTCCAACGAGGATGTACTATATTTATATCAAACATAGGTAACATTAGTTCTTTACGAAGAGCAAACATGTGCCGACATGGGAGTAACATACCTTGGTAAAAATTACACGTGCAAGATTCCGTCGTGATCCTAACTATTCCCTCACTTGATCTTATTTGTCCAGAATTAGTTATTACCTAAGATTTTTACTTTTTTTCTGCACTCTAATTGTTTTATTACCATCCTTGCTGGTTCAGTGGTTAAAAGGTCTATAAATTTTTGTTGGTCACTCGAAGATTCATATGCAGTCACACTTCTTTTTGGAACTGATAAACTGCTTTGTAATCTCTTTCAAGCTCAAGCGAATGAATAATTACAAATAGAGACTCAATAAAATCTTCCAAAGTACTATTTTTTCTAATTACTTGCTTTAACTTTGAGTTTAAACTTTCCAGTCTATTATTAGTTGTATCAAGAAATGATCCTCTTAAATATTTTTCATTTAAGGACCATTCATCTTTAATATGTAGCCAATTTTTTCAACGTAATCATAAACTTTTGTATATCCGGTGTCTTTTAAAATTTGGCATAAATTGTCATATTCTTATCCGTTTTTGAATAAACAAGCTGTTGTAGGATTTCTAAACATTTCTTTCGTTGTATGGAAGTAATGCCCATTTTCTCACATGTGATTTCATCGGCTAAAAATTTTCATTACATGAAAAATACAGATTATCAAGTTTGCGTCAGGAAAAAGACTTCTGATAACATCACGTTCTAATAGGTCTTTATCTGTCATAATACATTTTGTCTTTGTCCAGGAACTGTTTTTAGATTTAAAAGTGTTAAGGAACCATTCAAAACTTTCTTTGTCTTCACTCACCAGCAAACAGATGACTACAATTTCACTCTGACAACTACCATCTTTAGTGATTATTAAAAAAAGGGGAATTCCAATATTTAGTAGTCTGTAGGTCGCATCGATAGCCAAAAATTCCGGAAACGCAGCCATAGTACTTTTTATCTCTGGAGTCTGTATAAATAAACCTTTAAAATTGTCACTACTGTCTTTAAAAAGGACTGCATCAGCATTTTTTTCTTTAATAAAGTCAATACATTTTTTCAAGCTATCTCCCTTGACCGCGGTTCTTTGTAAGTTTGACAGGTCTTTTAGGGTAATATTTTTTTTCCAGTCATTTGCTCTAAATTTTGCCGCAACCTAATTTTTTATCAGCTCTGAGATTTTAATAAATGCTTAGCAGTTTCTTTTTGCATCATCAGACAACCTTCTTTGCTGTGGTAAAATAAAAACTTTCTTTTGATCTCTCGTGATTATGTTTGTCGTTAAACTTTCCTATTAGTAATGAGTCGCCTTTAATATCTGGACAAAATGAAATGAATGCCGGGCACAGATCCTCTTTTTAAAAGTCTTGTATCTCTTACCTTTTTACCTTTCGGCCGAAATTGTTGCCCTCCATAAATGCAGGAATATTAAGGTAAATTACATCGTTTAATGGGGCGCTTGGTGCTAGCAAATAAGTTTCATCACGTTTCCCATATGTGTTTTCTATTGATTGATAAATTTTCCATCAGCATAGGGCTAAACTTTTGCCATTTCTAACCTACAAATTCAAAGAAATACTTGTAAATAAAATAATCAAAAGCCAGTAAAGGTTTACTTACGAATACATTTTCTGTTTTCTAAAACTTTCCACTACACATATATTATTTCATTTATCAGTGTTCATAAACAGATGCATAACGCACACCAGTTTAAATAAAAGCAGATACCACCTAACTTTTTTATATAAACAACATAACTTAATTTATATAGATAGATAACTATCTATAACTCAAAACGCCTTATAGCTAAGTCGAACTGGGACCAATGCGGATCCCGACTCGGGATTCGCATACGGTTGGCCAGTCCCCAAGAGTAAACTTCGATGCCATTTTAATACATTATTCGAGAATAGGTATGTGAAAGTCGTGACATCTAGACCAGAAGCAGATTTATTAAATTAATTTTTGTTTTTTCCAAAACTTTATAAAACTATTTTATTTGTATTTCTTTTAAACTGTAATAAATATTTAAAAAAAAGCTTTAATTAAATTTTTTAAAAACAACAAACAATTTTATAAAATAAAATTAACATTTAAATTTTTGGGGGCTAAAGGGGGAAATCGAGACTTTGGGATCCCCTGGCCAGTCCCTACAAAACCACTTCGATAACATCATTTAATGACGTTATTCGGGACTGGATATAGATCCCGAGTCGGGACTCTAGACACAGCGCAGATTATTTACATTTTCCTTAGAGCGATCGGCGCGAGTTGCGACCAAATCGCAATCGCAGCATGTTATAGGATCCGGCGTCTAGCGCCAAGAAGAACTCTCGGCCTCGGGCAAAGCATTTGTAAAACACAGTACAAGCAGCTAGTCATACCAAACGTACTTTGGCTGCCTGACTTCCGCATGCGCATAGTAGAAATTAGAAATTCTCTCGATTACTTTATTCAATTTAAATTGCTAACATGCTAAGGTATGTGCCAGAAAGTACCATTTTCTATAATCCAGAGTATTGTTTATATTTTACCTAATCTTTTTATGTAAAAACTACGTGTTTTAATTTAAGCTTAACTGAAATAATAATATATTGATATAAATTACATTTATGTCAATTTAACGTATTTATATTTCTTTTATATATTTATTTGAAAATGTACAGGGTGATTGGTTATATTTTGCACCCCCCGCCTATCTTATTGATTTTGAAGAGATCAGAAAATTTTAAATACAAAAATAAGTATTAAGGTTTTTACTGAATTTTTAGAATATGATACCAGAAAAAACAAATGAGCATTGAACAAAAAAAGTTGTATTCCTTTTAATAGACCAACCTGTATATTTTCTATTAGAATTAAAGATCCTTTATATAGGTATATTTGATTGGTCTATCTTTAACGGGTGTAGAGATATGTAGCTGTAAACCTGGCCTAAGAACTATGTAAGAGAAAAAAATTATTATGGATATTTTCGCGACTTACCGTTTTTAACTACTGGTTGATAGCAGTTCTTTCCCCCACCATTCTAACCGTGTTTAACCAGCCTATCCTCGAAAAAACGAAACGGTTTAGACTCCGAACGCTGTTAGAATGACACCGATACGTCACGGTCTCTTATGGCAAACCCGTATAAAACCGTGACGTATCGGTGTCATTCTAACAGCGTTCGAACTCTACGTATGTCAACTTACTACTAATGGTTTAATAAGTTTAAATTTAAATGTAAGGTCTTTGGAGAGTTAAGAAATAAGTCGAACAGATAATATATAAACCAAATTTTTCATTTAATAAGATATTAGCTGTTTCCAAGTCAACTATAATAAGTAAATTTTTCCTTTAAGATTGTAATATAACTGTATTAATTCATCCATTTGGGAATTAACTAATAAACCAAAAAATCTGCAATCCAAATAGTTGTTAAACAATAGCAAAAAAAAACATCACAGAACCAAAACAATAGAAAAGACGCGAATCCTCCATTATTTTAAATTTAAATTTGACATAACCATTATTAACGCTCCTCCTGACCAGTGGCGATAGCGGTAGATACTGGGTACAAAGTAATGACGTAGATACTGACGACAGAACACCCTCCCTACGTTACCGCTTCTCGCGAAAATAAACCGGTATGTTAACTGTCCTAACAATGTTCAACGCGGTATGTCGCCAAAATTTGATGATTGTCATTGGATTGGAAAGTGGGGATACTTGATCACAGTTTTATATATCCTTGTAAAAGTCCAAAAGGATGTTTAAACTAATTAAACAAAGTTGATGATATGAATGTACCACCATTTATCTAAATAGTGTTTACAACTTAAAAACTTTTTAAATGCTTTTATAAAAACAATTATTCGTTTTTTAATTTAATGCATATGTATCAAGTATCCCCACTATGTGGGATACTTGATCATAGGATAAGGGATACTTGATCACTTATTAAATACCTAGGTAATAACTATTTACAAAGTAAAAAATTATATATTAACTTAAACCTTATAAGAACACTTTACAAAAAACAATTTTAAGCCATTTCAAAAACATCAATCTTTTTCTGAAATGTGTAATAAACTCGTTCACCTTTTAAAATAATGTTGGGATCTGGGATTATTCCAACAATGTCTTTAAACTTTACGTCACTGGTGTCTGATTCGACCATTGAAAACACTTTTTTGTTTTTGTCTGTGCATTTTAATGAGGTCACTGTATATTCACCCTCCTCATGGTCAACGCTATTCACCACGCACACATATTTATATATAGATGATAGCCTTTTCCCTCCTTTAAAAACTACAATTACAAATTTTCCAACTTTTAAATTATCGACATTCACGGGAGCCAGTTCTGCATAGTCTTCTTCCAATTCATCTATAGAATCATCTGATTCTCTAAATGAAATTTCTGAAGAATCAGAAGAAGATGATGACACAAGAACTTTTCGTTTTACATTTTCTACTTTTGTCTTTTTTGCTTCATATATTTTATTTGCTTTGCCCTTTTTTGGTCTCTTTTTTTCATCGCGTAATTTCAGTTCTTCCTCTAAACTTGCTTTTATAGGTGTATCCGTTAAAATAGTTGATTTCAACTTTTTTCTTCCCTTTCTATTTTTCTTTCGTGGTCCTGCTTTTGGGAATGGCAAAACTTGCTCAGGGCTTACAAGGAAATTTGAAGACTTTGACATAGATGATGAACCAGCTTGCTGGATGTCCAGAGGTTTTTCTTGTAAATTAGTTAAGCTACTAGTTGACGGATTGTCCTGGGATTCTACTTGTATTAATTGTTCATCGGTTCGATCGCTAACATAAGATGAGAGAAAATCTTCATCTTTAAAGATACCCGGATTATACGGCTGTATTCCTGTCTTTACAAATCCATTTCTGATGTTTGCCACAGTGAAGGCTACTGGATAGGATTTTCCAACTATATAGGAAATATCATATATTGTAATAACTTTACCTGGATTTTCTGCCATCCACTCATTTGCATTTCTGTCATAAGCATTTTTAAATGGCCCAAAAACACACACGTCCAGGGGCTGTTGCTTGTGGCTACAATGGGGGGGCAAAGTCAAAAGAATTATACCATTATCTTTACAAAAGTCCAAAGATTTTATGGAAATGTGGCTGTCATGATTATCCAAAATTATAAGGACTTTTCGATCTTTTGAAACTTTGACATGCGTAACAAAATGACAGAGAAATAAATAAAAGGTTTCGACTGACATCCATCCAGATGAATTTGCGGCTCCAGCTGATCCCTTAGGTGCACCATTAAGCATAACTGGTTTAAAGTTTACCCGCGGGAAAACGAAAAACGGTGGAATACTTCGACCAGCAGCACTAATTGCAGAACAGATTGTAACTAATTGACCTCTTTCTGCAGAAGTCCGCTGCCCCTACTTGTTTTTGTCCTTTGGCAGCAACTTCTTTTTGGCTTTTTGTACAGTTGTGCATCCTGTTTCGTCAATATTCCATATTTAAATTGTTCAGAAAACTTTTCCCTGTCTAAAATTGTTTTTAGGTTTTTCAAAAAAATTCCACATTTGTTTATTGAAGCTAGTGGCTCGGCTAAGACTAGTGGCTTCGGGGTTGTAAAGATAGAGAGCTATTACGATGCATAAAACCTTGTACCCAGTCAAGTCCAGCTATTTTATTTTTCATCCCACTTTTCAGGTCTCGGAATATTATTTTTATGGCAATTTCGTATGCCAGTTTACTATTTTTCAGCCAATGTAAGACCATAGTT
Organism: Listronotus oregonensis; assembly: GCA_019359885.1. NCBI lineage: Eukaryota > Metazoa > Arthropoda > Insecta > Coleoptera > Curculionidae > Listronotus > Listronotus oregonensis. The sequence goes on along the minus strand of JAHBCN010004873.1, from coordinate 20,278 downwards.
AATTTTGCACACATTTTAGGTAGTCTGCAAATTCTTCTTCTTTTTCATACAAAATATTAATTTTTTTATAATCCGATGTCATGGGGGTAGTTGGATTTAATTCATATTTTGCTTTATATCTTTGAGAGTCATTCTGTCCACTCCGTATTTTTAGCGATAGTCTGAATACCACTTTCCCCTTTTACTGCTTCTTGAACGGCTTTTCTCATAATTTCTTCTTCTATTTTCTGCCAGCCTTCTGCCTTTCTTTTCGCTTATAAAACCGCGGCGTCTGCAGGAAAATGGAATTTAGCCGACTAGCGGAAGCAAGACAACTCTTTACTTTAGAAGCCTATGTGCTGGGGATAGCAGTCACTATAAGTCAAATATCCCTTCTTACGGTATATCCCCATTAGTGGTGATCCAAGTATCCCTAGAGAACTTGGTTTCAAATAACAATAAATTTAACTTACCGTTTAAATGTAGAATAGTCTTAATATGTGTACCAAAAACACTGTTAGACAACACTTATCCTAACCTTTAACAAATTAAAATATTTTCAATAGCAATACAATAAAAATGCTAAGAGCACATTTATTTACTTTTAATCTATTGTAACGCCCGACGAACTGCGCAGCGTCTAAACATAAAAATAGCGGTTGATGCAAAAGCTTTACAGGGCTGTCAGATTGGCCAGTTTTTGCTCTCAGCCGCATTAACCACCTTCAAAAGTAATCAGACTTTAAAATAAATTAAATGTGATCAAGTATCCTAGTGATCAAGTATCCCCTCTTTCCCTACCTATAATAACTACAATATGGCTAAATTTTACTTAAAAAAAGTATACACCACCTTATAGGGCCCTCAAGCCAAGACCTACTCCCAATGGATTTATGCTGTAAAAGTTAGAAGTGTCATAGAGCTACATAAAAGAAAATATAAGTTATGTCTCTATTTTTTCTTATTAGCAAATAAAGTGATAAATAAAATTAATGACACTCTACTTCAATATTTCTGTGTGCCACACAAGACCAAAATATTTTGACTGCCTAATGGATGGCTAAATTTACTTTGGCTACTTCATTAGTATAAGTATTTATTTTTTTTAGGCCAAAAATTTAATGTGTAAGTAAGTTAAATCCTTTTAAAATGAAATGAAGAATTGTAGTTGTAAAAAGCAAAAATAATGAGCATTCTAGAAATATCCCTAATACATATTATATCTAACAGTGCAAATACTACCCACACTTTACATGACGCTGAAGTTCCGAACGTTCGTTGAACGGTAGGGCCGGCCGAAATAACGGGCTTGAAATTAAATGTCGCGTCGCATCGAGAATATCACCATCGACGAACTAAAACAAATAATTATTTTTTGTTATCTAAATCACAACACCTAACTATTGCATTTGTCTTTATTTTATATATTTAATATATGTTTAGACGATTAACACCCTAAAGGCATCATTAAACAAACATAGTTACTTGTTTGCATAATAAAATATTTAAAATATTTTTATTTTAATTTTTGTCTTCTGTTTAGTTCGTCGATGGTGATATTCTCGATGCGACGCGACGCTGGCCTTCAAGCCCGTCATGCAGCCTGGCAAGCGTTCAGGAGACATACACTGTTGATAAATCATTCATTTAGTATCTCTAATCAAAGTAATAAAGTAAAAAAAAAATCCATGTTAAAAAGATATAGTATTATCGAGACTATTATATGCAGAATCAAGTAAAAAATCCATTTTTCTCAAAGAGACCCGGTTTAAATTTTATGAGAAATAAAGCTCTAAGTCTAGGTCTCACTCAAAGTGTATATTTTATTCCATTATATGTAGGATAAATGTAAAATTTTACACCCAGATTCACTAACGCTAATAAGAGGTTTAAATAGTTAGACCACTAGAAGGTTTAGGCATAAGCAGTGATAAATCTGGAAACTTTTTGTTACTTTAGGTATTTTTGAGTTAAAAGAAACCATAAACAATAAAAAAAAATGATGGGCTTATGCCTAAACCTTGTAGTGGTCTAACTCCCTAAACTTCTTATTAGCATTAGTGAATCTGGTTGCATGTGTTCAGCTTCACATCAAAACGCAAAGGCTACAGGTCACCTCGTTTGAAAATCATTAGTTTTTACCTACAATAATCACTACATATGTTTATATTATCTTTAGGTAAAATTGCATATTTACATAATAGACTCTAGAAAGCATAAACACATTTAGAACTTAGAGGCAATGGAATTAAATTAGATGACAGCCCATTGGTACACATTGAAGAGTATCAGAGCAAAGAAATTATAGAGTGGATATAGAATTTGAGGTCAGAAAAGAAACTAACTCTAAACTAATGATTGAAGATACAGCAAGTACTTGCAGGACAGAGTAATGCTGGTCCTTTGCCTAATAAGTCAAGAGTCAGTATGATTTTTATTTAATTGTATAAAATATTAATTTTCACCAGAGTTTAACTCACCACAGAGTCCTGCCAAACTGAATTTTCTAAATTACATCAAGTACTACAATCTCTTGCCATAGTACTGCTAAAATTTTATATGAGTCCTATCTTTGCTGGAGACAAATTATTGTTTTGGGTGCTATTTACGTTGCAAAGTATGTTTCACAGTAGGTATTTTTAGGTGTAGGATTTATCAATAATCCTTAGCTCCTATGTTCCTCATATGCGTGCCCTGCATTTTGGATTAGGAGGGGCGAGCACTACCAAAAATAACCGTATTTTCAAAATTACAAATTGAATTTAAGTACTGAAGTAACCTTAACGTGAACAGTGCCCTCCACTCTCGCTTATTTATTTTTATTAATTTATTTTCAAACGTCTGAAAAAGCTGTCATAATTACCTTCTGCAAGTTATTAAAAGCGTTTAAACTCCTAGGCATTTAAAAGTAAAAAAAAAGAAAACTACTAGGTATCGCATACCTTATACAAGGAAAAACGCTGCTTCAAGGCGGCTGTGATAACATATTTTAAAGATTTTGTCAATGCTTCAGAAAAGATATTGCAGCAAACCCGACTAGAACGACTTGAAATTTGTTCGGAGAACTACTACTAACATCTGTAATTTTATAAATATTATGAAAAAAGGTCAGCAATTTATTCTATTTATCAAATTTGAAAATAAAATAACATATTTTATTCGGCATTTAAGTGGTTTATATGCTCGGATGAATTTAAATGCCCCCTATCGTTCGGCATTTAACATTCATCCTCCCATATCGACTACTTGTGGTAATAAAATAATATACTAAACCTAAAATGGTAATTACTTTGACTTGAACTCAACTATACTTGTTTTAAAAAATTTTTGGGGGAAATAATAAAAATAAAAAAAAATCTTCTTTTTCTTTTACCTTAAGCATTATAATTTCAACAAATTTTTCATTAAATTAAGTCTTGTTTAAATCAAAAAAAGAAAAGCTTTTTTGTTGCAATCGGTATGATCCCCAACTCTTTTTGGTTAATTTATTTTGTGTTCTTAAACTCCAAAGGGTTTATTGCATATTATGAACAAAAAAAATAGGGAAATTTTTTTTCCAATATCGCGAAAATGTACAGGATGTCCCAAATTAGGGGCATGTTTTATGAATTACAGTCTCCCAGTAGAAACATCTTTTTTGATGCATTATTAGTTTAATATTTGTTTATTATTTATGTATTTTTTTAAGTTAATAAGAAAACCAGTTACAATGAAGCCCTTAAAACATTCTCCAAAGATTTAAAGAGTCTCAAAAAGAGGTGGCAAATTACTTTTAAAAAACAAGCAGAAATAATACAAAAGAATTAGAAGATCAACGAGAATGGGAAATAAAGTTACTTGAAGAGGATAGACAGGCTACAGAGCAAATGATGGCTAACATGATGACAGTTTTCTTTAATAACCTATAGAATTACACATTTCCAAATACTGGAAATCACTGGCCTTTTTTAATCCATCCCAAACCTCAATTCATACTAGATCTACATTGGTGCCATTTCAATGCCACCTTCACCTCAGGCTTCACCTTTCACCTACACAAGTAAGTACTCCACAGGCATCTCCTTCCTCTCAATCACTTTCACAATCTGCATCCAATTCTGGAGTTCATAAAACATCATTCATACAAGATCTACATTGCTGCCATTTTCAATGCCACCTTCACTCAGGCTTCACCTTTATCACCTACACAAGCAAGTACTCCACAGGCATCTCCTTCCTCTCAACCACTTTCACATCCACCCCTTCTGAAGTTTCTAAATACGGACCTTCTGATGAAGGTAGTAATAATAAATGAACATTTTTTTATAATAGAATTGATATGTGTTAGTAAAAATAATGACTACCACTTATCTCAAAATTACCAAGACATCTTATTGACAAATCTATTGTTCCTGCTATCGATATAATAATTAAATGGTGCACTCTATATATTCCAATTTTAATTGTTCCGATTTTCTGTAAATTTCTAAAAGTAGTATTCACTACACATATTACCTACAGTTCATAGATTGGGAGAAAATCAAGCATAAAAATAAGTATTCTTACCTGTTTTTAGCTTCCTAACTATAAACTTTAGGTATAGGCATATGGAGAATCAAAGTATTTAAAAATATACACACTGTCCTACTAAAATATTCACCACCATAATCTTTAGCAGTTTAAAGAGATAAGGCCTCTGTGTTCTCTTAACAAGTGTTTAAAAACTTCTAGAGAAAAAACGTTTCTTTTTGGAAAGAACTCGTTTTTTTTCGGTTCTGTTTTTTGAAAAACAACCTCGGTTTTTTCAAAAACGCTATTTTTTTGTCAAAGCGGCAAAGAGTGGAAAATATTGTTTTTTTATGGAGATAATTTTAAAAATCAAAAGAAACTACTAAAATAATAAATAAAACATGTATTTAGTTTAACTCTTCTAATATACTGACCAACTGAAATAGTACATAAAAATGTAAAATTTGTGTTTTGACTTATAAAAGTTAAAAACATCCTCATATAAAGCCATATTTTAAAAGAGCAACTATATTAGTTGTTTTTAAAACATAGCAATTGATAAATAGAACAGGTTTTTTTTGAAAAAAACAGTTTTTATTAGGTGTTTTTATTAGGTTTTTTATTGATGTGAAAAAAAAATGTTTATTTTTAAATACTACTACTGCTTCACCTTCTATAGGGTTCACCTTAACTCGTCCTAGTATTTGTGTTAGTTTGTTATATTATTGTTTTTGCTAAAACTTTTAACATTTGTTGTGCTAAACTAAAGTCTATTACAGAATATGTTTTTCCTATAAGCTTTTTAAGAAATAGTATAATTATGTTAATGTACTTGTTTATTATCAAGTTCATATTCATTACATTTAAGAGTGTTAAACGTTTCTGTAATAATCTAATAGTACAAATAAAAAGCTATTGTTTGTCAAACAGTGTATTTCAACATTTTCTTACCTCACATACAGATTACAGTAAACAATATTGCTAAATTTTTTGAATGAAAAATACAACTTGTGGTTAAAACTGCACAAAATTGTATTTTTTAGGTTTAATATGGTATCCCCAAAAACAATTATCTGGATAATATTGTAACTCGATAAAAATACTTTTCATATAGTTGTTTTAGTTTTAGTGGGTATTGATACCTGACGTTTCACCAGCATCTACGGCTTATTTTCAGACAAGTTTCTGACAGAGTTCACTTGGTCTGCTAAAGCACTATATCCTTTGAAAATGCTAGCCGCAGATGTCGACAGAAACGTCAAATAGTAATACCCAAGGACCATGGCTAACTAACCTGAAAGTTACATCAAATATAGCCTTTAAATATCTAAAATTACATCAAATATTCCGACCGTGAAAGCAACTTCAGTCCTAATTTCACCCATATATATAGCAGGGTGTCTTATTTAAAACATAAAAATGTATTAAAATTAAAGGTTTATTAATTTCGATTTTTTCATCTCAGACAAAATATAAAATACGGCCACAGTCATATTTTAAAGTTATTTTAAGACTAAAAAGTATGTAGATGAGTAAGGTTGCTGGCAAAACTAGAATTTGTAACATAAAAGTATTGCACCCTACGGTGGAAAAGACAGATAATATACGTTATAATTAACTGTTCTATAAGTGTGGGCTCAACAGTTGCTTAATAGTAACGTTCCTTGTAAGAATTGTTAAACAGGTAGAGCATCCACACTATGAACTGTTAGTTATAAAACATATATTATCGGCCTTTCTCACCATAGGTGCAAACAATAGTTTTATAATGTTACAAATTCTAAGTTACCACCAATCACTCATATATGCTCTATTTTATTTTCTCGTCTTTAGGGCAAGTTTTAAAATGTTTATCTAAGAGTTTTTATATTTTTACCAATTTAATAATAAACTTTTGCCGAATTTGCAGACTGGAGTTAATTTCAGGATTAAGATTTTAGGAAAAACAAAGTAAAGAAGCAACAAAATGCATTTGTTAAAATAATTGATAAACATGTTAATGTTTAATAGTTTTCATTATTAAACCTAATCTGAAAATTAAGTACAGTCTGCATAAGCAATATTTTGACCATTTCGATCTTAAATATGTCGGAAATGAAAAAAATATGAAGGTGCGGTTTTTACTAAATCCTCATTTTATAGAATTTTTTAAGCATACGTCATTTATTTTAACAAAGTGGAAGCACAGAAAAAAAATGGCCGTTTTCAGGTATAGGACAACTTTGCTATTTTAAATGAAACACCCTGTATATTTTGGATATTTTAAAACTCGTTCCTTCCTCTTTTTAAAAATATAGAATATGATATGATTATTTTCAAAAAACAAACCATTAATAATGTTTTAACAATATATGTATGGTTATTGTCTGTATTTCTGAGCAATATTTCTATACCAATCTTTTGAAAGGTACCTATGGAAACAAATTCATGTAAGACTTTACTGTTACTTTCAGAATTTTATTTTCATTTTTCATCATTAAACATGATAATAATTAAATTTCTATTTTTAGAAAATCTAATTTTTATGTTACATTCTTAGATACACACATACATTTTAAAATATTATTAATCGTTGATTTATTAGAAATAAGTATACCATATGCTATATTAAAAAAAAGAAGGAACAAGCTTTTAAAATATCCAATGATATACAGGGTTTTTCATTTAAAATAACAAGGTTGTCCTATACCTGAAAAATGGCCATTTTTGTTTTTGCACTTTTGGATAATATGAAGATATTCTAAAACGCACCTTCAAATATTTCTTCATTTCCGAGATATTTAATATCAAATATGGCTGAAACACCTGAATAAGTTTAATACGTCTTTGGATTGATTGCCTGAGGGGATAATTTTGGGACATATATATTTTTAAGTGTTCCTAATGCTTTTAGCATCCTCGAGTGGTGTGTTATGGATAGCAGACATACTAGGTTGAGGAAACATAATGTCGGCTTGTTGAACCCTTCCATCCACGTGGGACAAAGTGTCCTTATTTGTCTCAACTATATTGTGTAGTACGCAACAAGCAGAGACCAAGTGTGGGACAAATTCATAGTGAATATCTACTCTCTTTTGAATGCTCCTCCATCTAGCCTTTAGTCTGCCAATGGCGTTTTACTACAATGATTCTTGCAGAACTTAAGTAGCAATTAAATGATTCTTGTTGAGCATCAAAACACCCGTGTATGGCTTTCAAAGCCATGGCAACAGAAGAGGTAAGCAGGATCTCCAACAAGCATCAAGGATTACCATTTTCCATCGATCTCTTCGAACTTTTTTGGCAGGATACGTGCTGACTTATATAAATTTGATTCTTTAAAGACCACAGCATCATGGATGGCACCGGGACACTTTATACTGACATCTCAGAAATCTACAAAATAATGATTTTTAATGAAATGCAAACTGAATAAATCAAAGGTATAACTCATAATAGACCATGCACTACTGGGATAATTTTAGGTATCATTTATAAGTTGGGAGACTTATGTGATTGTAACAAAGCTTACAGCAAAAATAAATTGACAAACACTACAGTGGATGAACAATATATAGGGTGACAGTTTGAGTTTGCGTGATGTCATTTACTCAGTAAATGGCACATAATTTAAAATTTCCACAAAGCATCCCAAATACTATCATAGCTGAGCAGATAAAACTGTTTGCCATAGAATCGTAAAGTATATTTATAACAGCAAAATAATATGATGATTTTTAGCAATGCTTTTGAAAATACAATAAATATGTACAAACACAACACGATTGTGACCGGCATTCCTTTCTGAAGGATATATAAGTGACATAGATTTTTAGCTCATCTCCTGTATACTACTCGACCACTCTAGTGATATAGCAACTGTTTATTATTCCTTTTGCTTTTAAAACTGCTTTATAACTCTCATATATTACATTTTAACAAGGTTATTCCAAAGACAAAAGAAACTGAATTTCAAATAATTCTAGTTTTTTAGATTGTAATTGTAATGTAATTATTTCAAGGCCACTGTAAATGTTAAAATAAAATCCCTGACTTTTCTCTGAGCATTTTACCAAATTTTCCTGACCAATCATGTTCATTTTAAGGCAAGTTCTTCTATTTTTTAAAATAATAAAACACTAGAACAGCAAACTGTATTTCACAAAAACATTTACCACAAAGTCAAGAAAACATGCTTCATATTATATACAAAGCGAAATATAAATGAATATTCCTTCAAATTCAACTTGGGTTTGGATTGCAAAGTAAATGGAGACTTTCCAGTATGAGATGAACTAAAAGATCACATAATATTTTTTTGCATTTTATTTTAGCAAGGATAACCAGGCATATAGAAAAAAAAATTTAAAACATACTTCATACTATATAAAGTTGTAAATTTTTACAGATTGTTATTAGCGAAACTAGTTTAAAGAATGCAAGATAAAAAGATACCTGATTTTTATAAAAGTCTGTATTCAAATGGTAAAATAATAATAAAACTCAAACCTAAAAATAAAACATTCCTGAAATATGATTTTGACCCCTACCTACACTGAAGTAAATATAATAATAATATAATAATGCAAAGCAGTATTTATTAAATACTTTGTCTAACTTACCGATAACGATCATCAACAACACATTGGAGAACCATCGATGGCCATCCTTTTCTGTTAGTATAGTCTCTGTATCCCTCTTTTGGAGGTAGGATGGGTATATGGGTTCCTAAAAATTATAAAAATAAGATTAAATTAAACAATAAACAAACTGCCTCCAAAATAAGTAACTTCTTAGAGTAATGGATGCATCAAAAATAGACATTTATTTGACACAACACAATACCACTCATATAATACACGACATAATAATTTAAACTATCCTATTCATAGACTAACATTATCAGAAAAAATCACATCCATGTGTCTAAAGTTATTTAATAAACTTTCCAATAATATTAAAAAATTGAATATCAAAACTTGGATTTTTCACAGGGTGTCCAACGTTCTAAGCACCTCAATTCTGATTAAGGAAACATACAAGCATAATAATAAAGGCATAGGTATAGAAATCTTGCTTTGGGATCTTAAACTATCTGGTACTTAGGCTAAATTCATGCACAACCATTTAACAATTAAGGTAATGTAAGGCTGTGGAAGAGATAAAAAGACCAATCAGCTGCATTAGATTTCATTTCGTTTCGCAATATTTATTTATAAATACCAACTCTAGAAATACCCAATTAGAGTGAAAAGAAAAACTGTATAACGAAGTCATGATATAAAATAGATCCTCATAAAGAATATTTTATAACAACACCTTATTAAACCAATTTTTCTCCCGTGAATGGTTTCCCTAATTTTACAGGTTTAACTGCTTATTTACTTTATGTTAAATGATTCTCCATGAAATGACTCTTATAAAGCCCATTTAAACTGCAGAACCAAAACATTACTTTATTTTAAAATTCAAAAACCATGCTCTTACCATCTATTGCCCCAAAAATCTGCACCATTCCTGTTTTTGTTTAATTCTATTCGCTATTTCTTCAGCCTCTGGAGTATTGGGTATTTGAATGTACTTTGGCCGTAATATTTTATTAACAGCATTAACAAACTGATACAAACACTTATGCACAGTACTTTTGTGTATACCGAAAACATTGCCAACAACTCTGTACTCACAACAACTTGCCATTTTATATATTGCTACGGCAACTTTTCTTTCAACTGATACTGGTTCTCTTATAATGGCATTCGGGTCAGGCTTCAGTTCATCATACAATTCCTGGCATATCATATTAAAGGTGGCTCTTTTCATGCGAAACATTTCTACAAACTCTTCATCTTCCATGTTAGGAAAAATAATTGTATCCCATAAGTGGCTGCTTCTTGGTTTCATCCAGCAACTTCTAAACCTAGGCGGAATATTGAAAAAAACGTTTCTTGGTGGTATGTTTGTTAGAAGTTCATTGGCAAATGAGTGAGAGACTTAGTATTAAAGATCTAATTTGCTAATAGTATGCTGCCTTTTTCTCACGACTTTGGAAATTATCCGTTTTCTTCTTTCACACAGTAGTTGATTTAAAATTAAAAAAACACTAACATAAATGGCTAAATTATTTTCCATCGTTTAGCAACATAAGAGAAAGTTCTTTTCTCTATGGTTTATGAAGTCCAAGTCGTAAAATTAAGAATTAACGTAATATTTGGCGGAATAAAATTTCGGTTGGCAACGGCAAACAGCTGATTAACGTCAGCGTATAAACCACATTTTTAATTGTCGTATAAACGATGAAAGCGTATTTTTGCTACATCGAATTTTAAGATAATGCGCATTTAACGCTCGTGTAAACTTGGTAATTGTCAGCATTGTTCTTATGGCCGGTTTACACCGGCGTGTGTCAACAACCGTTAAAGATAGACCCATCAAATATCAGCAGAATAAAATCTTCAATTATAATACAAAATAAACAGTGTTCCATTTAAAAAAATACAACTTTGCAATTTCTGTGATTTTTGATGCCCATTCGTTTTTTTATGTCATATTCTGAAAATTGAGTAAAATCCCTAAGTTTTGTTTTTAAAGTTTTTGATATCTCTTCAAATAAATAAGATAGGTAGGGGTGCAAAATATTATAACCAATCACCATGTACTTTAAAGGTATAGGTAGGTATATTAGTTTATTGTGAATCAAGGCTTCGATCAAATTTATACACCTTTATAAATAAGGATTTTTTATTCGCAGTTTTGATAAAAATGTAGCTTCCTTGAATAATATCGAATTACTAAATTCGTATACTTTCAAATATAAAAACAAAAACACGTAATATTTTAAAAATTTAATTTCGCTCTAACTGTGGTAGGTAACAGATTTACTGCAATGTTATTTGCTTCTTCAGAGTTTGGTTTGGCAAACGGCCTACTTCTTTTTGTGGAGGCTTTTTTTGTTTTATACAGGTGTCTCTGCTGCGTGATGTTTTTGTTGGGTGGCAAGTTATGACAACTGTTTATTCTCTTAAACGAAGAACATGTACTTTGACTCTCTATTGCTGCCAAGGTCGGCCGTACAGGATCCATTAATTTTTTAAAGGCCTCCAATTGTTCACTAGATTTAATACCATTAATTATCCTATTTAATTCAGCACTTAGTTTATTTTTTCTTCGTCAAGTGAACCCATTGTTGCCCCTTTTTTATCCTGGCTTAAAGCTTTAATTATTTTTTGTTGTTCGGAGTTGTTTGTACCTTCTTCAATTATCAATGCTTCGTTATCTAAAAATTACAATAAAAACGGGTAATTAATTGAAATAGATATTTATTTTGTTATTAATTTATTATTTAACCAAAACCAAACGAAAACATTAACCACTATTATCTAACATAAGACATTATTATAACAGCAAAGCAACCCAACACACCAACAACAACCCTATTTAAATTGAACTCGTACCTTAATGAAATATTTCACCCCTGAAATGAAATGAAGAGTATTTATTATTAATTATATTTCTGAAACACAATATCAACTAAATATGAGTATTAATAGTAGTAATAAAAACAATTAAAAACATGCCCGATCCCTGTTTCTTTAGGAACATGGTGTTTATTCAAGGATCTGCAAACCAGGTGGTTATGTTTGCACATATTCCATCTTATGCTTGACTCGAGACAAGTGCATATATACCTATGAAGACATGCTTGGCAGTCAGAACAAACTAGTTTACATTTACAATTAGGTTGCCTTTCTTCAATAGTGTATACTTCATTTGATGATAATGATTGCACCTGCCATCCTGTAGCGGTTTGTAAAACCAATCCCTCTTCTAATTTTAAGCTGGCCTTATGTCTAGCACGTAAATTCTTGATTTTTGTTAATATTTTGCCCTTATTAATTACAATTATTCTTTCAAATAGTTGGTCACGAACAAATTTCATTAAAATGTGAATGCATTTATCTAATCTCTTTACAACACTTCCATTCAAGTAAATATATTTTAACGTTCGATGCATCCGTTCTAAATACATATTCGTGTTAATGCCACAATGAAGACGGTAGCAGTAGGCCCACTCCGAAATATTCTTTGAATAATGCTCCTGAAAGTATAGACCAAAATCGAATGTGTCGGTATCTGCCAACAGGGATGTTATAAAATTGTGGCACATTGGATGAAAAGCATTTATATCTCTTTCTTGGAGTAATGTCCTCAAATGTTTATATACTTCAACCTAAAACAATTTCACAAAAACACATGACTTTTTTTTATATACGATGACATAATAGAGGATGATTATTATTGATTCCTAGATTAGAACAAAAACAAATGAACTGCTATCAATACAATATTGTCAAAAATTATTATTTTTATATTTGTGTTGTTACAATATTAAAGATGCATGTACTACAGATATGTATATTATGAATAATTGAGGTTTTTGTTGTTTTATAGGAATTCCTTTATTTTTGAATAGTTATTATTTAATATATTAATAAGTACTTACCTGCTTTTCTTTGGATTTAACTTTATTTAAATTTTTGCGCCAAGACCGATCGACATGCCAGAAGCAAAAGAGCCTGCAATAAATAATTCTAATTAAGTAAAGGCAAAGTTTGATATAACTTTTGTAAAATACCTGAATTTCACATGACCCATTACTTGAATCCAAGCATTGTAAAAAGATTGTGCCATATCAGACATAAATATGTCAGAGTGCAAATTTCTGCCTAGCTTCTCTTTTATACAAGAAAAAAAAAGTTTCATAGTTACTTCGTCTTTTCTGTTGGATATGCAGAACGCGCGTGGAAAACCTTCACGTATATCATCCAGAACAAGTAAGGTAATCAACTCAAATCCATAAGCGTTTAGGCCATGGGTTCCATCGATGCAGACACAGTCATCACCATACTTTTCTATCATTTCTGTTCGACCCGTATTCATTATTACTAAAACAAAATCCTCCTTTTTCAACTCTTTATGTTCCTCAGATTGTATATCTTGCGGCTTATAAAAGAGCACAGAACCAGTAAGTTCAACCTCTTTAATCCATGCTTCGACACTAATAGCATCTTCTTTATGTCTAACTGATTCCTTATTCAGGTTAAAACACTGCTCAATATTAGATAAATCTTTTTTCGTCAGCAGGTGTAATCTACTAAGATGACCTTCGCTCATAGAATCTCTCACTTCATCAAGAATTGTATCAAAAGGAATCTTTGAAGAAATGTTGGCAGCTAAACCTTCTCTCTCGCTTTTGCTCAAATTCAAGTGTCCCAAATTATGATCATGTCCAATGTGTTTGCTAATGAAGTCCACCTCACATATTCCATTGTTGAAAATCTTAACACTTATTTCAGCCGAGCAGTATCCATTCATTTTATGGCTACCTTGAATTTTTAGGTGTCGTATTCCGTTACATTCAGATTTAAAAATACCTGATCGATGACATACATATTTCAATTTTTTATATGTATTCGTTTCATATGACCCATGTTCATTGATAAAAGAGGATTGAGTTTCTCTTTCGATTTGATCCTTCCAGATATGAAATTCACCTTGGTTAGAAAACTTCAAAGTGTTTAACTTCTTATTTAATAATCCTAAAAACCGCTCCTAAAATTTAACTGTGTTGATGTATTTTTTATATCTAATAATAATAATCAATTCTTTTGCCCTTAAAATTGATTTTTTATGTCTTAAATTTTTTACAAACGGTTTTATGGGTATTCTTTAATTTGGTATGTTTTTAAAAAGATTTTTTTTATTATTTTTTTAAATTATCTGTTTTTTTCACAAGAAATACAAAATGTAGAGAAATGCAGACAGTAAATGTAGGTAAGTAATTTTATTTACAATCTTAAATATCTTAAATATAGATAAATGTAATATACAATAAATAATCTTAAGTTATTATTTGCCTCATTATGTCTAGTCTTAAATTGGCTGCTGCTTGAATTTCAGGTTCTGCTATTTCAACTTCATTATTGGGTATATTATCATCAAGTGGAAATTCTACATCAAGACACACTCCATTCTTTATTGAAATATTATTTAATATAGCACAAGTTAAAATTACGTATTTTGCATATTTCAAATTTATTACATTTAAAAACTTCAATTTTCTCCATTGCCCCTTTAATCTACCAATGCTGTTTTCCACAACAACTCTAGTGCTACTTAATTTTTGGTTAAATCTATGTTGCTGCGGAGTTAGGTGACCATTATCTCGGAATGGCACTATCATAAAATTACTCAGAGGATATGCCGTATCACCTAAAAGATAAGTATTAGGTGGCAACCAGTTATCCAAATCCACACTTATATTTTGATAAATTAATGAGTCTTTCCATACTCTGGCATCATGACATGATCCTGGCCAACCACAGCAAATATTAATAATTTCCTGTTTGGAATTGCATATAACCTGTGCAATGATAGAGTGTTTCCCATTTCTATCATAATATGAGTTATCATTTGCTTGTGCTGGAATTGAAATATGTGTGCCATCGACACATCCCATTACATTGGGAAAACTATTTGGTCCACGCAGTGAATTGAAATCCTGGACAGTTTTAATTGCTGCTTGTCCCTTCGGCCATACAATATATTTTCTTGTTAGAGAACAAAGTAAAATGCAAACTTTCATAACAATTTTATGGCAATTACCCTTCTCCAAACCAAATCGATCTGCAATAGACCTGAAACATTCATTATTTGCCAAAGTCCATACAGTCATTAGGAGAGCTTTTTCCAATGGTACTGCTGGTTTACCTTTAACCACTATATAACTTGTTCTTAAATCTTCAATGAGGATCTAAAATTATAATGACTTGACTTTATCTTCAAAAAATAGATTAAGTATTAGGATATAAATTATAAAGTGGCAAGTGATGAGCAATATTCACTCTACTAGCCTTGTAAATTTAATGTTTGTTTGGCCATATGTGATACAAATATTGTTAATAAAAAGAATCTGTTCTCATACTAAAAATAATGATCAAAAATTGTATTTAAATATTATAACTGATTTTTTTATTCCTACTTAATTTTTAATTTAGAAATATGAAAAAATATTTGAAACTTTTTTAATTAGTATTGTTTTATTATTGTTAATCACTAGCCAACAAACATCTACAAAATTTTACTTTGTATTAATCTACATTTTAGATTATCTTAAGTAGCCCTTAAACCTACCTGGATTGAAGTTCTCGGTATTCTAAAATGTGAAATAAATTCATCTGGGGAATAGCTGGGAACAGTTACTTCATAATACCCTCTTACGCTGTGGGTCTTCGTACATGGTTTGGCTAGTAGGAAGAAATAATAATTTGTTAAGACTATATAAGTAATTATGAAATCATCGAAAAATTAGTGACTAATAAAATTTTCTGTCTTTTGATTACTAAATTAAAGGTACTTACAAATTATATCCAACATATCCTCCAAATCACTTTCGGTAGATGATGAATCAAGCGTTTCAGAGTCTCGTTGATTTTTTACTATTAAAAGTAACGCCGATTCCATTATTTTGAATATAAAATGTCGAATTTAAGAAAAATGCCAATTTTGCTTCTGAAATAAACCAATAATAAATAACAAGAAATTTTGAGGTTATAAAACAATCGTAAATCTAACCAGAAGTTTCTAAATTCAGCGGTTAAGCGTATCCATCCGAAAAACAGCGGTAATCTAGTGTGACGTCACGATAGATTTCAGCGCAAAACCATCTGATGAATTTAACAACACGCCTTGTCATGAGTCAATTGGAAATGAATCCACATTTCAGATTTTGACAAGTTCACATCAGTACTGCATAAAGTGCACTTGTATTGCTTCCTTGATTCGACATCTTCATGGGTTCTTTTGTGTCTTTTAAAGTTTTTCAGGTCATTAAAATGTTTATGACAGCTTTCACAATCATAATTGTAAACTTTTGGTTTTGTTAAGTCCTTTTCTTTGTCTAAAAAATCAAAATATTTTACTTATTTAAATTCTATATTACTTAAATCAATATATTGCTAAATTACCAGGGTGAAATCTTCTAACATGTTGTGTTAAATTTGAATATTTTGTAAATGTTTTTTCACACTCATTGCAAAAGGCAGCAACTGCATACTTTTTATTTGGAGCAATTTCATCTATGTGCTCTGAAACATACATTAGTTGTTCAAATACAAGCAATAGAAATCAAATAGATTATCTTTTATAAGTTAGATTTATTGCAAAATGTGTAAAAGACTAGTTCTTTTCAAGATTTAACTTACCTGGATGAAATCTTTTCACATGCATTCGTAAATTGCAATGCTTTGAAAATAATTTATTGCATATAGTACATTTCGAAGCCATTTTTCTTTATTAAAAAGCAATACACTAAATTTAACATCAAGATGATATGAAACCACTGAACTGATGTACGTGTACGAAACACAAACAAACAAGAACTTTTAGGTTATGTTACGTGTATGGAAGTCACGCAGCCAAAGTACATTTCGTCCCCTTGGAGCAGAACTATTCTATGTCACAAATAGCAAATTTTACAGGAGAAGTTATTTTTATTTAAGTGTATTTCAGGATTTTATATTTTTTCAAAGTTTATTGAAATATTATGTTATGTTGGCCTCTTTAATACTGCTTATATCAATTTTATCTAAAATCATGTTTTAGGGGATAATATGGACATAGAATACCTATATGGTTTTAATTTATTTTATGTCCAAAAATAGAATACATGTTATTGGACATAGGATTGTCCTGCTTAAATGAAATAAAAATTGTTTATAATTTGTTTATGTTTATTTATTAATATGTAGTCAAAAATCAATAATTATTAAATATGTATAAGCTAATAAACCGGAAAATCAACTAAGAAAGCACTTATAGAATTTAAATAACAAAACTTAATACAGTTTTATGACAACGTGAACAAAAAATATTATATTCTATAATATTAAACTCAAAAATTTAAAAACCTTGGTAAACAAAAAATACACATTATTAACTACTAGTTAATTATCATCATCAGAAACATTTGCCTCTCTGACATTTTCACCAAAAGGTAAGTTATTAAAAAAATTGTGATATGCAGGTAATATTACATGTTTGCGGCAAAGATATTGCAAATGGTCATACTTTTTCTTAGTTAAAGGTAATAAAGCATTGTAGAGTCGTTGAAGGCAAATTTCCTTTACATTACATTCCATTGACTTCCTACCTTTTCTTAATAAACATAGTTTTTTAAAGCCATCTTCATCTTTGTAACCAGTCTTATAAAAAATAACATGTGGTTCCTCCGGGTTTGTTTTTATAATTTTTAATTGGTTCCAATTAACTCTTTCGTTCATCTCGTTCTTCTCCCAATTTAAAGAGGTTTTTTGTTGTAATTTTTTTAGATCAAAGATATTTTCTTGGGTCATTTCAATTACAGCATACGGATTTTTTCTTTTTGAGGTCCTCACCAACGTGTACCATTGATCTGGCGTGAATACAGGGATGTTTCGAGCAGACTTTTCTATGACACTGTGCATAGAATCACCTTCGTTTTGCGTGTGACCCTTCTCTAAGAAAGTGTGCTGAATAATAATTGAGTGTCTTTGTGTTAAATAATTATAAAGAGAAAATAGGAACTTATTTCTATTCTGGCCCGGACAATTGTCGGAAAAAAATGAAAATTCTTTTACCCCATTTCGAATATGATGCTCAATAAAAAGTATAAGGCAGCTTCCAATTTCCGAAGATCCCCTTTTGCTTATACACTGGTGCCACATATAGCAATATCCTTTCTTAGAGGCCAATTCAAAAACAGTGAAATTAAAGGTTGCTAGCTTTAACTTGTAATAGGCGACACCGACTTCCGTTTTTGGAACTTGTAGGACTTGCTGCATGTCAAATACAGCAGAACAAAATGAAGCGTTATTCTTAGACTTCTCCTTATCTGCGTTTTTAAGGTTCCTAGGTAAATTTTTGTTTTCTATATGCTGCTGATACTTCTCCTCCATTTCTAACCCTTCATCGGGCAAACTATTTTCGTATTTATTGCAATCCTCACAAAGGTCTTTCTTTGGTATAAAAAATGATAAATTAAATTCGGTTACAAATATGTGCCGGTACATGGTCTCTGTAGCTATTTTATCTATGTTATTTTCGGAACAGTATTCTTCATATAGGGTAAACATTTTGGAGATATTGAGTGTTGCTGGTAAGTATTTTCGTTCACTTTTATTTCTACAATAATGACTATTAATTGTTTGAAACATATTAATGTGGTCTAGAACAGATTGTTTTATTGACTCATCCAACAAAGAGTTTTATGGGCTTTGCCTCTATCCTCAGTGACATGCCCCGTAGAAGCCATTTTATTAAAAACAGTTCTTACTGTCATTTCACTAATGCTTAGCGTGTTTAAAAAAGTTTTGCAAACTTGGGTTTTTGATGTCTCAACTGGTAAATAATAAGTAAAGGTAAGAGATCGCCTACTATTACCGTCGTGTTCATTATCTTCGTTTTGAACCTGACGTTTCCGATTTCTTGCCTTCTTGCTACAGTGAACATATTTTGATATGTAATCTCTTTGGCGATTTATATCTCTAAAATCCCAAAAAGCCTTAAAAATTGAATTCCTATGTTCTTCGTTTATTTTTTCACTACATTTTAATCTGCAATTAGTACAAGTCGCTTTAATTTTTTTTCTGGCCGTTGTTTTCCGTTCCAATCCTTGTAGGCTCCTATTTCTTAACCTTTTAATTTCATTTCTTCTCCAGCTTTCTGGATTACGCTTTCGCTTTCGTGTTTTCTTTTTTTCTTCCTGATCTGGAGAGGTATCTGATTTAAGTTTATTTCGTAATCAGGATCTGCATCTTCGTCATCTCCGCCAAATTGATCCGATTCAGAAGAAGACAAGCCATCCTGTAAAAAAATTGTATAATATTATTTTTTTTAATTATAATACGCTTAAAAGTTTAAAGTGTAAAGTTTTTAAAAATGGAACCAAGAAACTTAGCTATTTAAAATTCTACGGCAGCTTATCTTACCTGTAATTTGGCATTACAATTAACATGTTTTGACGTACTAGGCATATTAAATTCTTGTGGGTTTTCTGGTGATTTTGACACCTTTGCCAGCGCTAGCTGTGATGCGATAATACTGGTTTCTGCGGAAGGAAGAGGGACGACCAGCAAAACATCGCTGCTTAAGTTTATTTTTGCTATAAAATTTAAAAGAAAATTTTTAAATTTTAATAATAGTAAGAATACAAAAGGGGAAAGACATTTTATTGTAATTTTTACTTACTTTTTGGATATTGCAAGACATCGGCTATCTGTAACTTTACGTCGCTTGTTACATTAAATTTTCAATCCATTAATGTAACATGTGATTTACTAGTACTTACTTCAGTTGCAAAATATATGCATGGTAATGTACGCATACCTGTTTCGACACCTCATTCTTTAAGATTAGTCTGTTTGTGAAGTTAGGTCGTGCGACTTGGCTAGATAAAGCTCTTATTGTTTTTACACCTGGAAAGGCTTGATTTGTCCTCTAGTTCTTTTATTTTGGGACTCCAGACTAAAATTCAATATGCACTGGAGATAACACTAACCTAAAAACAGAAGTATATACTTGCAGGTTATATACACTCATGAACTGTAGGCATATCAGGCGTTTTGTTCATCCATATTTCATTCATTATTTCCCTTTTATTGGACATTTTAAATGGTATTTCGTTTATTTAATGCCTAAAACTTTTATTGTTTTGATTTGTACGTCAAAACTAACCTGTCAGCTGATAATCTTCTTTTTCCTTTTTGACATGGGGTTTGGTTTCTTCTTTAATATTGTT
>JAHBCN010004872.1:10000-59498 GCA_019359885.1 Listronotus oregonensis | reverse complement strand
AAACTTTACGAAATTAGTGTTTTTTATCTTTTTTACAATAAACAAAAAAAGTAAACTTATCGGGGGAAACTTTGGACGTCAAAAGTTCCCCCATACATTTTGTATCATTTTATAATAAATTTATTAAATTGAGTTTTTTTCCCTTTTCTTTCAGGCGGCAATTTAAATATGCCTCGAACGTATAAGGGCCGTTAGGTACAAGGGCTTATAGGAATTTTTCCGAGGAAAGTTTTAAAAAGCTATAGAAGAAATAAAAGCGAGGAAACTGAGTTATCGAATGGGCCCAAAAAAATATAACATTTCGAAATACGCTCTACAACAAAATACACGGGAAATGTATTAACAAAAAAAAAGACCAACAGTTCTCCGTCCAGAAGAGGAGGGGTTTAGTAGGTCATATTATTGCTATGGCACATTTTGGATTTCCTGTGACAAGTCTTGATATCAGATGTATCGTAAAGGAATATCTGGATAAAAGTGGCAGAAAAGTAACTCGATTTTCTAACAATTTACCTGGCCCAGACTGGTGTAAGTAATTTATAAAAAGTCCCAAAACTTTAACGAAAGGGCAAAAAAATTTCTCATTCACGAGCTGCTACAAAGAAGAAATCCTGAATAATTTTTTTAACAACCCGAACAGGAACTCCAGGGGATTCCCAGCTGTAATATATGGAATTATGATGAGACTAATTTGGTTGATGATCCCGGTTCAACAAAAATAATAACGAAAGAGGTATGGGTACCCAAAAAAATTCAAAATTCATCAAAAGCCTGTACTTCTATAATGGTTTAAGTCTGCCGGGAATCTTGCCCCCATGTATATCAACATAAAGCCGAAAAATATGGTCCCCCTGGGTGAAAAAGGTCCGGGGGGTGCAAGATACAACCGAACCAAATCCCGGGTTTGGGTTGACGCCAATTCTTTTGAAGACTGGTTTCGTCTCTGATGCTTCCGATATTGGAAGCAAAAGGGACTAAGGTGTTGATCGGAGATAATTTAAGTTCACACAATAATTTAAAGGGATTACGGCAGGGAACTAAATAATATTAAATTTATAGCTCTTCCTCCCAATGGAAACATGTTACAACCGCTCGATGTCGCATTCTTTCGCCCTATAAATATGCTTGGCGAAATATTCTTTCAACATGGAAGCAGAATGTTAAAGCCAGCGACACAGCACATACCAAAGGATGAATTTTCCCTTTTCTTATTAAAAAGACGGGACGAATATCAAAAACCAAGAAAATTTGAAAGCGGGATTCCGGAAGACCGGTATTTTCCCTTCAAAGATGAGCCGAAGTAGGCTACCAAAAAGAATAACCGATAGGAATCAAAAAAGACAAGAGCTCTAATACATTTTTACAACATTTAAGTCAAACCAGATCCACTATTACCGCTAATGTTCTGCGAAGAAAACGTAAATTACTAATGTACCTGCTGGCAAAAGCATTGGTTGCCAGGATATAAATGGGGATAATAAAAAAAACCAGCCCCAACAACCTCGTTAATTTTGGGAACAATCAAGAACAAGACAATAGTAAACCAATAAATTCCATCAGAAAATATTTAGCAAGAAGAAATATAGACAGTTTGAAAATGATTCTGATTCGTCAGAGTTTTCATTGCATGACGCAGTGATGCTGAAGAATTCAATGATACATTATCAATAAGTGAAATATATATAACTGATGAACCACCAAATGGGCTGCCATGAAGAAGAAACTGATAATGCTGCCACAGAAGAAGAAAAAAACTTTTTGCCATGGAAGAAGCTTTTTTTCAGCCTAAGATGTCCATGTCTCCTAATGTCGGCGACTTCCATTAGTGGAGTTCACGTGAATTTCGGGCAAAAAAAGATTGTAATAAAACTACATCGGACGTTAAGAGATATTCCCAACTGAAAAACCCCCAAAATTTTTATTGTAGCTTTTAAGAGCTATTAAGCCAAATATTAGGGAATTTCTTTTTGGTTGATGTTTTGTGCGTGGTCGACTACAGTAAATTTAAAGCAGATTTTAAATTTTAAAAAAAGAAAAAAAGGGGAAAATGTCTTTTGAAAGCTTGCCTGATGATGTAAATTTTGTAATACCTACCAAACGTTTTTTTAGTTTTATTTATGATTGACTTATGACAAATATATGTTGCATGTATGAGAGTGTTTTTTTTAATTAATACCTACCTATTTTATTTTAGAAGTTTCTTCTGTTTGAAAATGTTCTTGTTTAAGTTTTTAAAATTTAAATTTTATTACCTTCAAAAAAAAAGTTTTAAGCAGTATAAAATTTATTATTACCTATCTTCAATAAAAGTTTTAAGCAGTATATTCATTTATTATTACCTATAAAAAAAATGTGAAAATATTAATTGGGGTTAAAAATTGATATTTCCTATCATTTTGGGCCCAAAATTGGCGGGGTAACTTTTGCCATTGAAAATGCGTACTGTCACAAAGTTACCCCCAACGGGGGGAAAAATTTTGGAAAATTCAAACGAAAAAAAAACAAAATTGAAAATTTTTTGATTTTTAAAACGGGTTTTTATTGTGAATGATGAATACAATCAAAATTTTTTTTTCAGAATTCTCCATGATAAAGAAATCATTAAAAATTTAAAAAAAACTAAAACTGTTCAAAGTATCCCCTGTTACGGTACTTAGAAAGATGGCAACGTTGTATCGTTCTTCTTTTTTTTTGTTTTAAAGGGTATAACGCGAATAATCAGAATTTAAATATATTAGATCTTTCCTTTTCTAGTTTTTGTCATTTAAAATGAAGTAATCGGACTTGAATTTTGTAAATAATTAAAACTTAATTTTTTTTTTTTTTTTTAGACATTATAATACAAAATCGTAGTTAGTTTGTGATTTTTATTGTAAAATTAATAAAATATGGAAAAAAAAATCAAGGCCCCTTTCTTTACGGCCATGGAAAGGGAATAATTATTGTCAATATGAAATATAAACACAAAACATCATTTAAAAAAAATTTTTTTATTTTAAATGAACAAATTAAATATGCCTAAATTTTCAAGTAAATACTGAAAATTTAAAACTAATACAAACTTGTCATGTTTAAACTAAAGCTCATCTTCTATTTGCTCAATAAGCTGAGCACTGTTGGTTTGTTTAAATTTTAACCTTTTTAAAAATGTAAGATTATCCATCTCGTCAAAACAATTTTTTTTAAAAAAAAAGAACAATTCCAAAAGAATAAAAAAAGGGAAATAAATCTCAAAATTGCCATAAGTAATAAAAATTCACTGTTTTACATTTTTCTTGGGAAAACTAATTTAAACCCCATTTTTAATATCACAATCCAAAACAACATTGTTTAAAAACTTCGTTTTTACATAATTTTTATCAAAATTTAAATTGTTTTAAACTACAAACAAACGAAAAATAAATAAACAATAAACAAAATATTTGTCAAATGTCAACTTCAAATTATTTAAGGGGTATTGACAGAAAATTAATTAAAGTTAAGGGACCATAAGGGGCCAATTTTAGCTGGGAAAAAACATTTGAAACTTAAGGGGCAGTTAATGCTTAAGAACAACTTAAGTGTCGCAAAAAGTTTTGGTGCAACCGGCCATGAGATTATGGGTGTTTTTCAATTAGCGCACAAAAACGCATTATGCCGCACAATGCTCAACAATGAGTTCAATTAAGGCTCGCTAATGCCAAGGGTAATAAACTTAACAAGGAGTGCTCGGTCCCATTTAAGCCCATATAAGTTAATTTAAATGTCAATTCGTTATTTGTGACGTAATCCGTTTGCCTGTTTGTTTTGTTTACAAGTGGTAAAAAGTCTTAATTTTTTTAAATGTTATACATTACAGGTCTAATAGTAAGTTCATATCCAAAACAGTTTTAAAAAGTTAAATATTTAACAAAAATTAATAAAATAAATCTACCCTCTAGGAAAAATGGGCAAACGGATGACGTCTAAACATAACCTATATCTGCGGACAAATAGTAAAAATCGAGCACTCCTTGTTAAGTTTACCACCCTTGCGCTAATGCGGCATTATGCGGCAATAATGCGCACTTATCTCTGTAGTTGAAAAACACCCTAATAAATAATACTATATAAAGGACAATTTTTTGATAGGGCAAAAATAAACCCAATAAATTTTTTTAATTAGTAAATGAAATTGAAAATATTTAGATTGTTCAAACTATTCACCCATCAAATTTTGTTGGTCACAATTATTTTAAAAATGTGTAATATCTCTTTTTCTGTAATTTAGTTTAAAATGGCACATTTCCTTAATTGCTAATACTATATAAATCAATCAACTCTGGCTGCATCCAACCAAATTCCACCCTCGACGGCAAGAATAAAAGAAGTTTTATGGTATTTCGGAGGAAATTGGGTCTTTTTGTTAAGAGTAAAGTTGAATTTGTTAATTAAAACGGCAAGGCCAGCTTTGGATTGCATAACACCAAATCGTAAACCTAAAAAAAAGGACAGTAATTAAAACCAGTAAAATAAAGTAGGAAGGTCTGAAATTAGCCCATTTAGTAGACACTTTGTTAATTATTTATCGAACCACATGACAATCAAAATAATTAAATAATTATTATATTAAACCCAACAAAAATAAAATGGAATTAAAAACTGCAGTTAATAAAAAAAAAATGTTTGGTTTTCGTAATACTATGCAGTGGCGGATTTAGGATTTTCAAACTTTTAATTTCTAAAAAGTGAGACGTGGGACCCACACCAAATATATACCAGATGTAAAAAAAAATAGAATACTTATACTAGGAATTAAAAATGGCACAGTCATACGCGACCAGCCACAAAGGGTTTTTTCATTTTGATTTTGGCAAACCTGAAAAATCTAGTTCGGCGAAACTGCACAAATAGATAAAATATTACGAAAGACACTCCAGAACTAATAATTCTACAAAATTATAAACCGACAACAAAATAAAAACATATCAGATTGCTTTTAACAAAACTAAATCGAATAAATCAACCGAATGACAGTTGACAAATAACATAAATACTAAATTTTTTTAGGTAACCACAATATACCGGTATCATACTAGTATCACAGCATAACTAACAGAAAGTTGAACCCTTTCATGAATTGACGGTCATTTTTGTTGCGGAAGTTCAGCCAACGTTTGGCTAAGATATAATCTGTCTGCTTTATTTGAATTGTAATCGTTTCTTCCATGTTTTGTGCTTAAAAATATCAAAAGCGCCACCAGGGAAAATCGTGCTGCCTGTTAGTTATGCTGTGAAAAAGTAAATATGTTAAGGGGTTATGAAAAAATTTGCTTGGGCCCCGGGTTGTCAAGGACGTTAAACCCGAAGTTCACGCGATCATCGGTTCAAGGGAAAAAAAATCTTTTACAAACCGGTTCAGACGGTGAACTGTGGTTATCTTGAACGTCCAAATTTTTCGTTCAAGATGAGTTCCTATTTTTTAGAAATTTTTAACCTCACTCTTCTGACAGTTTATTGTGTTTTAAATATTTTGTTGTTATTTTTTTAAAGTTGATACCTATTCGGTTTTTATAATTAATAATTGATCTTTATAAAAAAGATATGACAGACAAGGATTTTTAGAATAACTTATTAATGTTGCACACTCTCGAGCCCCATAAATATACAGAAATAGACCAGATTTTTAAATATTTGAAATGACAAAAAATTTTAAAGGAGATTTCTTTAAAAAAAACAAGCTGTGAGATTTAATATAGATGAAATTTTTAAACAAATTTCATCTGTTACAGATAAGTAAGATTTATATTTTTAATTACATTTAATTTTAAATTTTAAATGTTCTTTTTTTTTTTGAAACCATGCACTAATTCCTACTGAAAGGGTTTGCATTGTTTTAGATTTCAGCCACTGGGATTTTTTTACAAGTTGTTTGAGTTTTGGGGGGTATTGACAAGTAAACCCAAGTTGAATAATATCAATGGTTTAAGAATCAGTTGCTGAATTGGGGCTAAAATTGATAAAAATGCTAAGAACTGAATCTGAAATTACCATTGTGGGGCAGGTTTTTTTAGCATTAGCCATGGAGGGAGAATAATAAAATTCAATCCCGGGAGGGCGTCAGAAAATTACAGGAAACAAAAAAGGTTTTTTTTTTTAGACAATATGTAGCTATTTAGCATCTGTGATTTATTTTTCAGTAGTGATTAAAAAAAAAGTAAAATTAAACAAATACAATACAAAACATACTCATAATTATTATTAAGTTTTTTTTTTTTAAAAAAATCAAAATTCTTGATTAGGTTAAGTTGTGGCATTTTTTTCTTTTTTTTTGTGGGCTTTAACTGATAGTTCAGGTAAACCCAGTGGTACAACATCAAATTCGAATGGGCAACGTGAACTGCAGTTCAAGAAAACTTTTGTTTAACCATTGTTTGTACAACGGGGCCCAAAAGTTTATCCATATTTGTGTGTTGCCACTTGGTTTGTATTCCCAGAGAAATAGAGAGGGAAACGCTTCAATCTGCGCGAAAAATCAATTCGGGGGCCGCCGGTTGCTTTGTTTTTTTCCAAAAAAAAAAAAAAAGGAAGTATAACATTTTGTCTTAAAATCTTTCCTTGTCCTTTTGTTCACTATCAAGGAACTGTTTTGAACAAATGTATCTGCTAGTGACCAATGTTCATTTGCAGTACCTAACCATTTTTTTAAACCAAAACTTTCTTTTGGGAAAACCTAAAAAAAAATATTACGTAAATTTTGTTGCGCCCAAGTATCAAAAATCAAAAGACCTAAACTATTATAATGTTATTATCTTAAAAAAATTTCCATTAAACTATTTTAGATTTTTTTTCTAGGTTTTTTTTTACAAATAAAATATTTTTTTATATAAAATGGTGACTTACAACGAAAAAAATATCTGCTACGGTAAAGGGGTTCCCAAAATAGTGCCTACAATAAAAGGGGACTATGGTAATCCCTTTTTATTGCAGTCTGTCACGGTTTATTGTTTATGGTCAAAAAATTTTTATACAGGATCGGTTCTTGTATTTGGGAAAAATTTTCGGCCGAAGGGAGCAGGTAAATAAAGGTAAACGTGACAAAAAATTTTTAAAAAAATTTTTCAGGTTTATGTGGATACCCTATAAAAAAATCCGGGGGGGGAGCTTAAGAAAAAGTTTTGAAAATTTTGTTTTTTTTTTTTTTAAAATTTAAAAACCCTTGATTTTCTTATATATAAAACTCCCTTGATGACAAAAACTTTAGTGTGCAGGGTTCCCAAAACGGGGTCTTTTCTTAAAAGTCCTCGCATTTTCACATTAAAATATAAATAAGAAAATAAAAGCGCCAAATCGGGGTCTTTTAAATTTACATTTTGACATTAAAAAAAAATAAGAAAAAAAAAAAGTTCCCCAATCCAAAATAACCATGACCGCCCTTTCTGGCCGATTTCCGTAGGGTCAGAATGGGCGGTCATGGGCTGTTGTTGGGGGGCTTTTAAAAAAAATATTGAAACATATTTTTGGGCTTCCCCACCGGATTAAATTTTATAGTATCCCAAAAAAGTAGCCTGTAAAAAAAATTTTTAAAAATCTTTTAAAACAGCCGAAACAGCGATACGGAATAATTACCAAATAAAATATGTCCTATAAATGGTACAAGTTTTTTTTTTAATCCAGAATCAAAGACAAAAGCTGAGAGAAAAAGCAGAACGTAATGTATGTATACAACTAAAATATAGGTACTTGCATACTATTATACACTTAGAAACTATAGCTAAAAACTAACCAGAACGTTGATCTGGTTCATAATTGTGAGTTAACTCACTCCTGGTTACTGTAAATTCGGCACCAACAGTATACAATTTAGCTAAACACTTTAAATTTTCTTGATGCACCTCCAACGCACTCCACCACTCTTTAATACATCTCTAGGTAATCCTACCATAAACATTACCCTCGGCCGAAATTACCTATGTCATTAGATGGTCCCTTTGTTTGGCCAGGTAGGCGAGGGATTACCGGCCGAAATTACGCCCGCCGTTGTATTTGTATAATTTGGGTTGAGTATAATCATTTATATTTGTGTTCCCGTAGTGAGAGTTAGTCTGTGCTGTTTAATAATTTTTGTGAAAAATGTTTCGTCCTTGGGAAACTGCAACAGCGGCGCCCTGTGTTACTGTTCCTGTTCGACGACGAGTTTTATCCCTTGATGCCAAAGAAATCGTCAGACATGTTCATCAGAAGCTGGTCCAAAGGGGTTGGGCTTTTACTCCTGCTGTAAGAGAAACCAGCGATTTGACAGGGATACCGGAATCATCAGTGAGAGTTCACATTTCGAGGCCAATTCATTCGAGACGAAAACGAAACGATAGTGGTGTTTCCAGAACCACTGATGACGATGATAAAGATTTGATAAGAAGAACTATCTACTGTATGTACGAAGAAAACTTGGTGCCTACTATCAGATCATTGCAAACAAGACTAAGGAGCTCCACTGAGATAAGGATATCAATTGGAAACCTATGGACACTTTTATCCAAACTAGGTTTCAAATACTGCAAAATTGACAAAAGGCAAGTTATTATGGAATCCCAACGGATTAGGCAATGGCGTTTTGAATATTTGACTGCCATAAGTGATTACAGGTCTCTACAAAGACCAATAATCTATTTGGATGAGACCTGGTATGATACCCACGATACGCCGGCAAAGGATGGACCGATGGAACAGTGCGATGCCAATCAAACGCTCCATCGAACAAAGGAAAACGGATCACGATTATTCATGCTGGATCAGAAGATGGTTGGATTCCAAACAGTTTGGGACTTTCGGCGAAGAACATTCAAGATTCGTCGTTGGATTACCACCAAGATACTACAGCCGAATTGTTCGAAGATTGGTTCGAAAACACTTTACTGCCAAATATTCCCCCGCATAGTGTCATAGTTATGGACAATGCCAGTTACCATAGTCGCCAATTGAAGAAGGTTCCAAACTCTTCAAATACAAAAGCGGAAATCCAGGAATTTATGCTCCAAAACAACATCTACTTTGAAGAAGGATATAAAAAAACGCAGCTTTTAGAGGTTCTAAGGGCATTTAACATACAGAAGACATATGTATGTGACACAATTGCAGCATCCAAAGGACATACAGTTCTTCGTCTTCCTCCTTACTACTGCGTATTCAACCCGATTGAGCATATGTGGAGAAAACTAAAGAACAAAGTCCGGACCCAAAATACTACACCTACATTATGTCCTTCTGTAATTGCATTAATCCGGCAAAATATAGATGACCCAGACGCTGATTGTTGGAAAAGAACAATAAACCATGTTATAAAAGTGGAGGATTCATACAGGGCATTTCATACTAACATAGAACCCCTTATAATTAATGTAGACGACGATAGTGATAGTGAAACTGAATTGATATATTGAAAATATATGAAATTGAACTAACATATTATATTCCTTATAGCTTTAATTTTAATTGACAAAATTTATTATATGTATTTAAATTTTATATCGATATTTAAATGTTATTATAAAATAATAATTTATTGTTATAATGTAGACGACACTGACAGTGAAACTGAACTAAATTTTATTTTAATGTAAATTTAATTTATATTAAATTTTATTGTGAATATCCTTTAATATGCGATTCTATTAAAAAATTATTTTTGCAAATTTAATCCTGACCTGCATTCTTTACCCAAACTTGCCAATACCTGAGATATTTTTACCTAAGAAGTTTATTATCACCATCAGTCCCCTTTTATTGTAGGCACTATATTGTTGAACACACTTTACTATATCTTCTAAAATTGGAACACCCTCTCACGCAACAAGACATAGTTTATTAAACTAAATTAAAGCATTCTAAATGGAACACTAAACTAAAATAAAACGAAAGATACTAAGCCAAATCTAATCCAAAAAGCAAACAAAACATTTACGAAAAAATCTTGTTTATACGACAACCCTTTTTTATTCCACGAGAACAACAAAGAAAACAAAACTTTGTTATGTCAAATGTCAATTTTGATTAGACCGATTATACAAGTAGAAGCAACCATGGCGGCTTACATGTGCATGCGCAGTGGTCAAAGCGCTTTCTCCTTCCTTCTCTTTCTCTGATTCACAGCCTTCTAGTTAAGTTTAAGAGGTTGAAAGCTTGCGATTTTTTAGCAACACTTTGTAATTTTTTTAAAACGTGTTTTTCACCCATTTCCAAGTGTCGTAGAAAAAATTGTAAAAACATTTTTGAAAGGCAGTTAAACGATCTATAGGATGGGGCAAAGGGTTTTTAATATTTATAAATATAGCGACAATGTAGGTTAAAGTCGACACTTTTCATTCATATCTCCTAAAGTATTTACTCTAGCGACTTGAATTTTTTTAATATGTTTTAGTGCAAACATTGGACATTATGCCAGAACTATTTCAGAATTTTAGCCTCAATAGTTTTTCCGTAATAAAAAAATATGTTAAATTGTCCGTTTTTTCGAAAAAAATCAAAATATTACGGGCATTATAAAACACCCTGTAAAAATAGTTCGACCACGTTTTAGATCTCTTATTATAAAACTTTTTGGGAAAAATACAGTGACATATCCATTTATCTATTTAAGGTCACATTTTTGAGAAAAAATTTAAAATATGCTTAAATCTGTCAAAAATCTAAAACTGTTATTATTTTCAAAAATGTCTCCAGACGACTGCATTTTAAAACATATAACCATTTGAGCACTTTGTGTCCTAAAGTTTTTCTTTCATAATCCACCTACTGTTTGGCGATAGAAGGTACCTTTTTTGAGCTAGAGGGGCACAAAGTATAATTTTTTGGTCAAAAAGCGTCGATTAAATTTTTTCTATTCATCGGATCGCACCCCAAATCAATAGGGTTCTGAACGGGTGTGCAAAGATTCTTTTCGATAAAATAAAACTCTGAACAGGTAATTAATTACGCTCACCTCGATTTTTTAAAACCTACATTTTTTACCAAATCCTAGTAATGTCACAAACATCTATGCGAGGTGTTACGTTTTTATTACATAGGCGCTGATGGGAGTCAGTATTCTAGTTCTTTTTATAGTCCTATGATTCTATATTAGTCCATTATTTTCAAAGATAAAATCATCTTTATAGACGTTTAGTTTATACTTTTACCCAAATTAATTATTAAAAAAACCTACCCAAACACATTCGTGGTCCTTCCCCGAACGGCAGGAATGTAAAATCTTTAATTTTACTCTTATTTTCAGCACTAAATCTTTCAGGAATAAACTTCTCTGGGTCAGGAAAATATTCTGGGTCCTTTTGTATCGCCCACACAGGTATATCAACCGCGGTGTTTTTTGGTATTACACTGTTGGTACCGGGAATTGTGTAAGTCTTCGTACAGAGCCTTGGCATAATGGGAACAGGAGGGTATTTACGAAGACTTTCTAAAATATTGAAAATAAAATTATATTGTAAATTACAATATTAAGTCTTAATATTGTCATCTTAATATTAAGTCTTTTTTCATGAATAAATATAAATGCAAAATTACAAAACTCTACCTTTATAATATTTTTTTATAATGGGTTAGTTTTGGGACAGTACAAATCTTACTATTTCAGTTCAGTAAATCAGCTCGTTTCTTAAGCCGAGTATTTCTAATCAAGAGAAACAACGTTCAGTATTGACGTTCGTAATCAAATTATTTTAGAAGCCAAAGTCTGTCTTAACAACCGCATAACAGTAAATCTTTTTGGTCCTTTATCTATATGCATGGTGATTCATGAGGAAATGTCAATCTTCAGGTATGTAGTCAGGGTCCAAAAATAAACATAAAAGTCTATACAAACACAAGGCCTTTGTTTCCGAAATACAGGGTATTAACGTTTTTATTTAATTTTTCTATGTTTTAAGTAAAATTATAAAACCTATCTTATATTTTGCTGAACATAATTTAAAAACAATAATTTTATTGAAAATTAAAAAAAACATATAGTTTAATTATACATTATGATTTTTTTAAATTTTGCTATAATAAAATCAGATGCGTCGTACTTTTTTTAAATCCAAATATCTCGAAAACGGTTGCTCATATCAACTTTTAAGATGTATACCTTTTTGACGTAAAATTTAATTTACTTAAAAATGTAATACATGACCGTACCAAAAAGTTGTGATTGTTCAAAATAGTAAAAAGACGTTTAGGTGGCGCCCCCTACAAGTAAGAACCATACTAAGATTAGGTTCGAATCCGTCATACCAAAAAACCTCCGAATACCAATTTCTACTCCAATGTTTACATTATTATAGATCTTATTTTAAAAATAGAAAAATTAAATGCAAACTTTAACACCCTGTATTTTGAAAACGAAGGCCTTGCGGACCCATATTTGTATAGACTTTTATGTTTACTTTTGGCCCTGACTACGTACCTGAAGTATTGACATTTTCTCATGAATCACCCTGTATATCCTAGAAGTGTACTTCTAAAGATGTACTGAAAATTACCCCTAATTTAATAAATAGGCAACTTTGATGAGACGTTCCTGTTTAATCTGTCTTTGCATAATCTTACGGGCATTTTTGGTATTAAGCGATAAACTTGACCTCTGTTTTTAATATTTCTAAGTATATTAGTTCTAGCCCTCAGAAGAGCGTTTATAGCATTGCAGCGGTCATTTGTGTGAGTACGAAATTTTACGTTGTCGCCATCTGTCATTGATACTTCGAAACTAGACCTTTTATGGTTATATAAGGTTCTTATAAAAGTAAATCATCTAGGTATATATAAAACGTTGATTTTACCGAGTGTTAGTCCAGGGCTCTTATTCTCGAACCATTGAACGATTAAATCACGTAAATATTATGAACCTTTCTGTAATTTTTATCTTTAAGATACGCACTTGATCTTAGAAAAGTAAATCTTTAAGGATAAGGTCACACACAGCTACTTATGCTGCAGTGGATCATCAGAAAGTAGCATGTCTGCAACCACAAAAGTAGCGTGTGCAAGTTTGTTGCATGCAATTTTTAAATTATCTTAACAGAATTTTTTAGGATTGCGATGGCTGCAAAGAATATTTGTACGGTTAAAACTTTTGCAGCGCTTGCGTTCGCAGTAAAGTCAAAATTATACCCATTTGTAGTTACGTCATCCAGGTGAGAAAAAACGTATGTTGTAAATAGATAATTACTTGCTTGCAGATTGGGGGCGCTTATACCCCGGATGACTTTCCTTAAGCATTCGTCAGCTCGCCCTCACCCCTCCAAAGCTTAGCAAGAGGCGGAGCAACCCTTCCGCATTGGTTATACTCCCGTTAAATCGGATTAAGAGAGGGGCTGGACATATTTCTTAGGAACTCCGATGTAGTCCGCTTCGAAACCTTATTAAAGCCCCCGACTATTTCAATAAAGGAAGCTATTCAAATTAATCACTCCAGATTCCGAAACTACACTCTGAATGGAGGAGTAAGTCTTTCCTTGATCCCCGAT
Organism: Listronotus oregonensis; assembly: GCA_019359885.1. Classification (NCBI taxonomy): domain Eukaryota; kingdom Metazoa; phylum Arthropoda; class Insecta; order Coleoptera; family Curculionidae; genus Listronotus; species Listronotus oregonensis. The sequence continues at coordinate 46,041 of JAHBCN010004872.1, read as the reverse complement.
GGGAAATACAGTAGATACGGTTTCTCCAACCGCCTTCTCGAAAAAAAACTATGTAGTTTATTTATCGACCGCACCTCACTGGTCGGAGGTCAAAGAGAAATGGTAAAATAGATAATTAAATATTTTAGTCAATCAATATTAGGTTAAAAAATTTACTACCTCGTTCAGAAACTAATAGTTCGTTGTTTTTTACGTTGTTGTTTCGAAATTAACAAATGATAATTAAGCAGTCTATTATAGTTTTTACCTTCATTTTTTTTTCTTGAATCAGTGTGCTTGGTGTCATCTTGCCAGCTACTACGAAATGATCCCTTGCTAAAGATCCAGGTCCCGTCAGTGAAAACTTGACTAAAACCTTCCGAACCTAAATTTCTATTTTTGATACATTCCCTTAAAAAATGGATTCTTTTATGTGCAATATCTGGTGAGTCCATCAAATATTTTCTATTATTTGATTTTTTCCGCTTTAAGCCTATACTTTTGATCCATTTTCTAAAGGTGTCGATGGAAAACGCAAAACATTCAATTTTTTTTCCTGAACTGTTGTCTTATTGTCCCAATGTTACATATTCTTTTCTGTCGTACATAGAATTAATTGTGGCTAGAATTAAATTTTTCGAATATGTTATAATTTTGGTCTTTGCGGTCTTTTGCTTGAAAAACATACTGGAAGTGCAATTCTGGTCTGATTTTACGCCATTTTTCTTTATATTTGCGATTGTTGTTCGGCTCGATTTTGTTGCATCTGCGGCTAGCTGTGTTACATTCTGAATTTGAAGTGCGATTCCGTTTCGTACTCGTTTCTTTTCCAGTTGAGAAAAAGCCACGATGTTTAAAATTATCAGCTGCGATTTTTCATTACACCAATTATATCTTTTTCTTGGCATAATTTAAAACTTTTCAAAATAACTTTCGACAACAAGTTGAGACACCAATGTTTTTGATTGACAGAGACGGATACTTCACATTATCTTACTTCACATAACCAAAAATATAAAAAATGAATAATCATCGGACACCAATTTTTTTCAAAAGTTTTTTGTCATCGCTGTTTGAAATATACTATAAAAATGACGCCATTACAAATGGGTATAATTCCGACTTAACCTGTTTGCATTTTAGGGAGAAGACACAATAAATGTCATTTATATGTCAGTTATTTTCATTTTAAGTGTTTTTTAACACTCCGTGTGGACAGTCCTTAATTATTATTCTAATTGTAACAGTTATAACATTAATTACCTACTTGTTGCCAAAGCTAATTAATATAATGGAGATTGTGCCAAAAATCTCAGGGTTTGGATGGATTTATGCTTTTCGCATTAGCTTATTCTGTTTCTTTAACAGAGGTGTCACCTTTTCCAATAAATATCAAAGTGCACCACTAACATTCGTAAAAAGTTTTTGGTTTTATGGATGATTATCGACTTGTAACGGTGTCGCTCCGTAATTTAATATGCTACACTAATTATTCTTACCATAAACTACGTTTTCAAGATATGTCATCTCCTGAAGAGCTTCATAGGTGAATTTTCCGTCATGTCTCTTTAGGACTTCACGAATTTCTTTTCTTAATTTTTGCTGTATGTCCTGGTTTTGTGTCAATTCCAATAATGTGAACGACATGTTGGTAGAAGATGTTTCGAATCCGGCATTAAAAAATAACAAACATTGTCCGGTTATATCTTCCACACTCATCACCTCTGTGGAACAAAACTCAAGTTAAAATATAAAACATACAGGGTATTATTGTAATGGTTTAATTATTATAAAAGGGAAAATTTAATATTATATTTTTCTAAAACAAAAAAAATATTCATTGCTGAAATTTTTGGGCACAAAATTGACACCAATGGCAGGGTGATTAAAGGGTTTAAGAGATGGAAGTTTACGAAAAATATGTTTAAGAAAAACTATGAAACGCCGGTATCAATTCAATAGCAATAAAAGGCAAAGTCCCCTGATTCCACAGGCTTGCATAATTTATGAAGATAAGCAAACGGATTATTTTCGGAATAAAAAAAAAAAAAAAAATATAGGATGTCGGAAAAAAATATGCATCAAATTTTAAGACTCTTGATGTTAAAATAGGTCAATTAAAGCCAACTAAGATATAAATGAAATTGCTGTATTTAACAGGTTAAAAATTTTAAGCAATATTGGTTTGTCCTAAATTTCTTGAAAACCTGCTTATTAATTTCAGTTGTATAGTGGTCCGCAATAGTAGTAAATAAACGCCGATATCATGGTCCCCTTCCAAATCTATGGTCCCTTCATTTGATCAAGGTCAAACCTGCCCCCTTCATCTGCCCTCTTGTTCTCCCTGGAAGGGGGAGCATGATATTGGCTTTTATTTACTACTCGCTATAAATAAATGAAAGTTTATGAGTGACGTCATCAGTAGTCATTTCTTCCGATGTCATCACCGAATGACAACACATAATTCGCTAAATAAGTGTTCTAAATTTTTATAGTGCTTTTTGTTATTTGGTTATTTATTCGTTTAATATAGTTTTATTTGAGTTTTAATCACTTAGTTTTATTTATTTCAAAAGTCACCAGAGAGGTGTATTTTTATACTTAATTAGAATTAATGGAGATAGCGGACTTTAGGTAACTTATGTGTGACTTTAAGGTTTAGAAGAGTTGCAAAATTGTCCTAGAACTACACTTTACTATCTACGACAGTAACAATGGTTTTGTCAAGCACAAAAGTGCCTACAAACCGACATCATTTTGAGCATTTGTAATAATAGCTAAAGTTAGGTGGTTACTTTATTTCCTTTTTTACAGTTAAAATGAACTGCTTTGATGGTGCTGTGATCCGCTAGAAAAAAATAAACTTTTTTTTCGCTTGTCAAATTACAGTCACCCAGTTTTCAGAGAGGCGCAAAACATACTTGTTGTGGTGGTAAGTGGTGGTAATTGTTTAAATGAAAGGCACTATTTATTACACAACACTTTATTCATGAGTTATCTCACCGCTCAACCCTAGAATATGCTGACTATGCAGATCCGATGTCATCTTAGCAAGATATATTATTCATTTTTTACGAAGAGTAGTTAGTCAGTTGAAGTCACTTGTTGTCATTTACAGTTAGTTGTAAACTTTAATTATACCTTTGTATTTCATAATTTTTGTATTTTAATAAAATAAATTGTTTTTTAAAAAGGACTTTGTACGGTCAAACAAGTTAACTCATGTTACGTCGTATATCGGTATATCACAGACAGGTATCACGTTACTCAAGAATACTACATTTATGGATACGTGTTAATCGATTGAAGGCTGTGGTCGAAGAGACCTTTCCTCTTTTACTTGCTTTGCAAGTAACTTTCTGTCATGGCATTGTTGCCATATTTATATCGTGTATTTCCTAATACACAGCAATACTTTTAACTCCTTAACTTAAAAAAGAGTTTTAATTACTTCGTATTTATAAAAACTTTTGTTTTTGTTTAACATGAATCATGCGCTTTACCATTATTAATTACAGAGTCACACAGAAAAAATGTTGGGTATACATTTTATGAAACATATGTTTTTTGTCGTAATAATTACCTCTTGATTATGAATCTGGGGTCAGAATGATCACCTCACCATTTTTTTCTGCTGAAAAATAGTGAAAATTAATGAAAATTTACTGGATTTCTTTAAATCCAACTTTACATTTATAGGTAAAAAACCTGCTGACCAAAATTAAGGTGGCATGTGTAATTTTTTTTCTAACCTCAAAAAAAAAAAAGTAGAAATCAATATTTTTAAATCTTTGCGGATTTTGCCCAAATTTCGTACAGGGGGGTTTTTCGGCCGCTGATCACAAATCTGAAGTCAGATTCTGAAAATTTAAGATGATGGATCCAAAATGGTCGATGTGTTTTTCAAGATGACAAATAATTTATTTGAAAATAATCGGACTTAAGTCAATTTTCGTGTAAGGCGGTTTTTGAGGTTGCTGATTACAAATCTTTAGATTCGTAATCAGCGACCGAAATTTGGACAAGATTCACGAAGATTTGAAAAATAGTGGTTCCGTTTTTTGAGATTAAAAAAAAAAACTACATGTGCTACCTTAATTTTGGTCGTGGATTTAGCAGGCCCTTTTATATAAAAATATAAATTTGGATAGAAAAAAACCCTGTTTTTCCTAGGTAATTTTTATTAATTTTCCCTATATTTAAGCAGTTTTTGAGGTTAAAAGAATGGTAACGTGATGGCGGAATTTTATGTGCGACTGTTATTTTGTATTGTTTTAATACTATTGATACTGCCAATCAAATGAAACACTTGCCGAGATTTATTTACGTTTAACAAAATAATTTATTTATTGGTAAAATAATTCTCTATACTTAATGATAAATGTGTTTCCTTTTTTTTAAGTTAAACGCATTTATATATATTACTATTATCCAGAAATAATCTCCAAAAAGTTGGAGTAATATTTTAAAATCGTTTTAAAAAATAGTTGTGTTGGTTTGATAGAAACAAACAACACTTAAGTGGTACTTAATAAAATTCAAAAACACTTAAAGTGTATAAACCTGGATTGTGTTTGTATAAATGAAAAGTGTAATGGGTATTTCCTCTTACCTTTTTTTACTTTTTTCTCAAAAACGTCTTCACTGTCGTTAGTCAGTTCCGTAACAGCACCTTTATTTTTTAACTGGATCATAAGATGTATAAAGTCCTTCCTAACAATTTTATTTTCTTCTCTATACTTTAGAGTTTCCCTTACAGCTTTCCTAAAAGAGAGGCAACTCCAAGTAAAATTGCAAACATTTTTTTTGACATGCAGTATTCATCTTTTGGAAATAAACTGTATATTAAACGATGTTGCTAAAAATGTTTAAATTTCTTATTAACGTTTACTAACTTAGTATACGTAAATAAGCAAGTCACTGGAGAATTTATAATAAAAGCAATTATTGTTTTTATTTTCAAAATCCATTTATACAGCATTACTTTCATTTAATGTAAATTCGGACGTAAGAAACACTGAAGGGTTCGTTGTGAAACACCCTGTATAAAAAAGCCTGAATATTCAACATATATAAAAGTCGTGCGTTTTGAGCTTTTGTCTACTTAGTATAACCTTTCATTAATATCACCTAAACTGTTACTTTTTTTTTCTCTTTGCTTGTTCTTCGATTTTGTTACCGTATTTAAGTTTTCTGTTTCAATGTCATTTGTTTTCTCATACCTTCTACTGTCACACCTTCTTCTGGTGGATCATTTCCCAGCATTTTTTCTGAACAGGTTCCATCTGTTCAATAGAATATTATTGACTAGCTTTAAAGTAAAAAAAAAGACCTTGTATCTTCTTGTACCCTCTCAAAAACATTTTCAAAAAAGTCAACATCTTCCTCTACACTTTCTTTACCGACTCAAGAAGAAAACGTCCAGTTATTGTAAGAAGTGAGTTGAGTAAGGTGGAGAAAATATAATTCTTAGTATTATTATTTTCACAAAACTGAAAAACATAAATTGAAAACGAACAAGCCAAATTGTCGCCGATTTTTTTTCCTGGGAGCTGGTAGGCAAAGGCATGACTAACCTTTTAAAGCGTTTTTTGGTGTTGATGCTGTTGCTTTGACGATAGCTATATTAAAAAAAAACCAGTTTGGGTTCCCCATGTAAAGTAGTACTGGTGTTCCAGATATGTATATGGCTTCCGTAGCAGAAATATTGTTCTTACTCAAGCGTAAGTCTATATAAAAAGGGTTCCATAATTACCTGTTGTTTTAATTTTATCACAATTAAAAACACATGTTCTGATTCTAGAAACTCTTTTCTTAAAGACATTTCCAAAAATTCAAAAAACTCATTTATAACACCTTAATTAATATTTGCTTGAACCTATTTGGAATATTGTTAAACAAGTCCATGTCTGGCTTGAGTTTATTGAAAACAGTACTTCTCCCATGTCTATCACGCCTTTTCAAAGGAAAGCCCCAGTTAGCTGGTTTATTTGTACTTGAAGCTAGAATAATTTCTTGTTTGTTGGACTGAATACTGGTTGGTCATTTTGAATTTTTGTATGATGGACCGCCATTTTATCGAAAATTATAGATTTCGAGATACCATTTCATATTGTTCTGCCGCATCCCTTGTACTCCTTCCATGGTTGATGGTTCTTTACATCTTGAATGACTTTATTAAGGATATTTTGTATGAATAATGCATAAATATAAAACTATTTTTTTTTAATATGTCCTGTGCCTCTGTCACAGGATCTGAGAGTTTTTTTTTCAAATTAAAGATCGAATTTGTGTTGTTCGAATACACACTAAATAACAGTAATTTACAATTTTAAGTTCAAAATATTTTTAAAAACTGCATTTTTTTATTAAGCAAAAAACTGGAATGCTAAAATACTTATTTTTTTTACCTGAAAAAATCTTCGACCTCCGATAAATTCAGAAAGTTAGCTCTACCTTTGAGTCCCAATAAAACTAAAATATTTTGCAACGTTGATGGCTTCTGGGTGGTATTTTGAAATATTTTTTGTCCTTGTTTAAAGAACTCCGAGTTCGTATCTTCTATTGAGTTACAATCTATTCCAAAAGCACAAGTGCCTGTAATAGAAAGGAATCTTCGATAAATGTAATATCTTTAGAAAATAACAAATAAGAATAGATCATAATCAATTTGCATTATTACAAAAAGAACTAGGCAAAGTTTTCATGCGATCAGCCGATTTGATGCAACTTTAAATAAATTTTAAATTTCCCGCATTTCTTTAAGGTAAGATAATATATATATATATATATATATATATATATATATATATATATATATATATATATATATATATATATATATATATATATATATATACAGTAAAGCGCACCGTACTGCAGACATAGGAGGCTCCTGGGCGATTTTGGATGTGCCCAATTCTAAAAATGCCAATAATAATTCTTGTGGCTTGTATTTCAATTTCAATCTCGTTTCCTCCTGTGGTTTCCATTTTGGTTGGGACCGTGGGGAGTGCGGTGATATAATTCGGAAGAATTATCTGCCCAGTTTAGTTCTGTACTACGTTTTTATTTTTAGTAAGAGGATGCAGTGTTTATAGGCAAGTAGCAGGAGCTAGCTAGCATCAACCGACTTCGATCGGATTTCTTATCAGCCATAAATTTAAAATTAGTTATGCTTATGGGACCGCAACGTTTGCCATGGTCTTAAGAACCAAACAGTTTTTCCTAATAAAATAATATAATTTTCTCAAATAAATAATGGAACATGAAGATATATCTTAAAACTATAAATTAATGTGCATTCACAGAATAAAAAAAGAAAAACTCTTTGAAGTTATCGAAGATGCTCAAATAATGCCTTTTTTGGCAAACAATAGCCTAAGATTGTTTATAAAACGCTCTTCTGACATTTTTTAACGCTAGAATGCATGAGGGTGCAATAATCCTAAAAAGAATTTTCAATTTATAATTGTATATTCTTGTAGCAGGTGTAGGCCCTATTCTCCCTGGAAACCATAAATTTGTGATTTTTACGTGACCCAAGAAAAAAATCATTGTTATTTTTCCATTTCCATTACAGTTTCACAAAAATTCGCATTCCGTCTAAAATGATCATCAGAGAAAATTTCATAGGTTTTTTCTTACTTTGCTAGGATTGGTATCCATTTTTTTCTCAGCACTCTACCCACTGATCTTCTGCTCAAATGAACCTGTTTTACAATTTCATTAATGAAAATTGTAGGATTTTTTAATAACACTTGCCACTACCATAATTTCCTTCATTTTCTCTTTCGTTGTTTTCTTCTGGGGACACTATCATGTTTGTGTTTTTGGAGATAACAAAAAAAATGTCATTTGGTTTTAATGACTCGGTGAATAGTGGAAATCGTGGGAGTTTACCTGGTTGGAAATAAATTAATAAATAATTCCCTAATTCCCCCTAACAGGATTTTCACGGGTAAATACATTTAATAATTTTAATTTTTTCTTCAGTTCATGTAAACATCCATTATTAATAATTATTATTTTATTAAAAAAAACTTTTGGTCACCAAATAATTCCTGACACAGTAAAACTTTAGCTGTCGAGCGTTCGATAGTAAAGAATTATTTCAGGAATAAACGTATTGAGGTTGATCGCTTTGTTGGCCGACGCGTGTCTGCCTCATGAATTTGTTTACCGAAAATTATTGATCGATAAGCAATGCGTGCGGCGTTTTTAGGTACATCCAAAATGCTCCAGGATTGTCCTATGTTCGCAGTCCTCTGCGCTTTACTGTATATAACTTGCATCGATTAGTGTAGAATGAAATTTATGAACAATACAGTTCCGGAGATATTTAATTGCAAAGATAGTGTTTTCAAGGCTCTTATACATTGTACCATACGGAATGATGAAAATTTTACTTACATATATAATTTTAACTCTGAAACTTTTTTTATGATGTTTATGAAAAACTAAACTAATATTAAACAAAAACTAAGGGATTTTTAAAAATTAGTCTCATTGGCTGTTATAATACAGTTTTTAAAATATCAATTTATGAATAATGACAAATTAATCCCATTGAACTTGTGGAGGAAAACACTAAAAACAATCTGGCAACTACGAATGTATTTATCCCGCGAATAAACTATACAGCGCGCATGCGTCAGAATTTACTGATTGTTTTTGAAAAACATAGTTGCAGATTTTACAAACGAGCAGTTATAGCCGGAGAGCTGGTAACGCAGGTTTCATGAGGTGTTTGATGCACCTTAAAATTTTGTTTAATAGTATCTATTGGATGAATAAGCAGGTAAACATGTGTTGGCCTGACCTACCTTGGTACACCAGGTACTGCGCATAGGGTAAAGGTGTAAAAAAAATGGTCCAAAAAAGTGTTTGATTCAGAGGCCAACAAACATAAATCGAAAGTTAAAGTTATTAACTTGATACCATAAATATTAGAGATACAGCAGTGGAGATTTTAAAAAACGTGTTTAATTAAAAACCGATTTTTTGGGTTTTTCCGAAATAAAAAGTTCTCGACCACTAAAAAAATGTCGTAAAAAGTGATTTCGTGTACACGATTACCTTATTAAAGAATCCCATTAAGTCTGATTTGGTTTTCTGTCGGTTTTTTTTTCAATAACTAAGCGACTTTCCTTCCAAATTTTACTCCACTAAACGCAGAGAAAGATCGTGCTCTTTAAAAGCATAATTTATTTTTGTGTTTTTCAATAACTAAACCCCAATAAAAGTGTCTGACTTTTTGTAATTATTTTTTATTGCATGATATTAAGACGCTGTTAAATTGTCAGCGTGAATCAAATACTTCATTTTCTATTTTAAAAAATACAACTTGGGGGTGGTTTTATTAAATGTTAACCCCCTCAAAAGTGTCTGCCTCATTTATTTTTGTATTCTTAATTACTTTAACTTTCAATTCTATGCTTGTTGTTGGCTATGAATCAAACACTTTTTTGACCATCTGCCTTTAAACCTTTACCCTATGCGCAGTACCTGGTGTCCCAAGGTAGGTCAGGCCAACACATGTTTACCTGCTTATCTATCCATTAGATACTATTACATAAAATTTTAAGGTGCATCAAACACTTCATGAAACCTGCGTTACCAGCTCTCGGGCTATTAGTCATAGGGGATTGGCTGGAAATAGTACAGTCAGAGCAAAAATTTGTGCATTTTGGAGTAACGACGCAGGGTAAACTTGCAGGAAAAATTTTATTCAATTAAAATTGTTTAGAATCATTCAAGACACGTTTTTTAAAATCTAAACTCGAACGCAATCCATTATCCAACGATACGGACGGTTCTAGAACTGTCCCAACGTAGTCCTAGAAAAACACGAACTAAAATTAAAAGTCCGAGCAGGCAGTCTTAAAACCCGAACAGGTAATTTTAAACTGCGCAAGCGCCGGACGGTTCTAGAACAGTAATTTACCGAACCCGAAAACAGCTTATGTTTTTCAAAAACAATCAGTAAATTCTGACGCATGCGCGCTGTATAGTTTATTCGCGGGATAAATACATTCGTAGTTGCCAGATCGTTTTTAGTGTTTTCCTCCACAAGTTCAATGGGATTAATTTGTCATTATTCATAAATTGATATTTTAAAAACTGTATTGTAACAGCCAATGAGACTAATTTTTAAAAATCCCTTAGTTTTTGTTTAATATTAGTTTAGTTTTTCATAAACATCGTAAAAAAAGTTTCAGAGTTAAAATTATATATGTAAGTAAAATTTTCATCGTTCCGTATGGTACAATGTATAAGAGCCTTAAAAACACTATCTTTGCAACTAAATATCTCCGGAACTGTATTGTTCATAAATTTCATTCTACACTAATCGATGCAAGTTATTTAAAAAATAAAATTTAAAAAAAGCCTAAGAAAGTGCCTCTCATGATAGAACTACCATAAAAGCACATGAAATTCGGAAAAGAAGTTCTGTGTTAAGAGGGCAGCCGGTCTTGTTAAAGTCCGTAAGATATGAACCTGATAATATAAAACCACACATAAAATTATAACATTGAAAGTGCGTACTGCAATTTTTTTACCTTAAAATTAGGTATGTAACCATACTCTTAAACAAATTCGTGTTTTTAAACATTTTTATACAACAATAAAATGACAATTTGACAGGCTGAATCGCTGATACGCTTAACGTATCACAAGTCGCATATTTGTGCCATTTGTGTAATCAATGTACTTTTATATTAAGTCTATCAAAACAAAAACCTTTTTTTTTTTAATTATTATCATACAATTAAGTTTTTTAAGGAATGTTTAATAGTGTAAACTTGTGGATACCCTAGTGGTCACTTAGGTACCTGTTGTATCCCCTTTGTCCAGGAATAAATAAACAAAAAAAAAGTTTTTTAAGGAATGTTTAATAGTGTAAACTTGTGGATACCCTAGTGGTCACTTAGGTACCTGTTGTATCCCCTTTGTCCAGGAATAAATAAACAAATACTTTTAAAACTACAAAAACACCAATAAACACCTAATTCGACATATAAATAAAATTACAACAGAAGAAAAACGAAAACTTCGTTCTTAATCTGTGTTTCCACCTTTTTAGGATTTTTTTAGAGAATGTGAAAAAAAAGTCCGCTAGAAAAATATTCAATTAAAACACATTTGAGTAGCCCATATGCAAAACCCGCTATATGCCAAAAAAATAATAATTGGGATATTGGAAACATTGTCTTCAAAGAGGTCAAAGCTAACTACTTAAACATATTTTGAGATGCAAAACGCGTTATTACCTACTTAAAATTGGATGGAAAAACTAGGTACATTTTTAAAAGCCACTATATGCACGAAGTGTACAGATGCAAAGTCAGCTAAATGTTTGAAATTGTGCAAAGTGCGTTATATTTGATAATGACTATTTGGCATATTGGGAATACGGCTGCAAAACCAGTTATTTTAAGATTTCGCGGTATTTTAAGGTATAAAAATTGTTTGTTTTAACACGTCGTAATTTTACGCATTGCAGTCGCAGCTTCATTAGTATTAGAGTCTTGCTTGTCAAGTTGTAAATAGTACTGATTCACTGATGCAACTAGTAAGAGCCTACGAAATAGCTAATGTTGGAGCATTTCTATTCAAAGCAGCTGAGCGAGCAGCGGAGAAATTCGGTCTCAGATTTTCAAAAGAACCAAACGACGACCAATCACTTATAAGAATTGAGTCTAAGGCCGTAAGAACTGCAGTTAAAAGAGCAGAACAGCAGATGCTCTTAGAAGATCAGATTAATAAGCTGCAACACGGAGTATTTTGCCGAAACATAGAAAAACTCAATCTATCTCGAAACCTCACGTTTGGGTTTTTAAAGTCCGCTAAGCTCAAGTCCGAGACCGAGGGTTTTCTACTAGCATGCCAGGATGGGGTGATAAACACATTGGTACAATGTCCTGATACTGCTTGTCGAGCCTGTCGAGAGCAAACCGAAACACTTATGCACTTATTGTCAGCTTGTCCAGTGCATGCTGTTAGTGGTTACATCCACCGACATAACGATGCGCTTCGGGTACTCCATTATCGCCTCAGACATTGTTACGGCATCGATGAAACAGCACACTCAAAAAAAGAATATCTTATTGTAAACGCGTTTGCCTCATTTTGAGAGCATGTTGACTTTCATATGTGGCAAAAGAATATTTTCTCAAATGAAGAAACCAATTTCTTTATTTCCATGGAAGTAATCCGAAAAAAAATGTTTTTGCTTTAAAGATGTTCAAGATTTTAGATAAAATAACTAATTACATATTTTAAAAAAATAATCTTTTAGTCAGAATCTTTCATACCATTATTTTAAAAATACTGATGCTCTCAACTATGAGAGACTTGTTTCTTGTTTTAAAATGTGTTGATTTTCATTTAAAAACCTTTGGATATTTTTAATTGATAAAAATTACTACATAATACAAGGCTCCAGTTTTACCTAATTTAAGAAATTTGCATCATAAACTGAAGAAATTGTTCTTCAGTGTAACATAATACAAGGGCGTGTTTTAATACCTTATTTATTTACTTCATATGTAATTTAGGATCTCAGTTTTAAATCCCGCTTTCTTTCTATTGTGATACTATTTAAATTTATTTGAAAAATATTTTTTTTATTTTGACACCTTCAATATTTTGTTTCATGAGTTTTAATATTAGAAATAGGTATACTGTGTGTTTGGGAAGAAAAGTAAATATTTCAATGGGTTGTTTTAGACGTCAAATTCGAGTTTAAAATATGAAAAAAAAAACATATAAATGTGGGTCCGGAAATGCTTCGAGATACAGGAAAAATTAGTCTTGGCAAACCTCTTGGCAGAGTTTTATTAAACCTAACAGGTTTATGTAAAATTGGCCATTTTGTAATATAAATGAAAGATTATTTTTTATTTAAACTTTCAACACAGTGGACAAAAATGCATTTTCGTACCAGCATTTATATGAACTTTTTTCTAATTTCCACGTCAAGATCCCCTTATTAAAATATTTGCTTTTTCTTCCAAAAAACACCCTGTTTATTTAAACATCCAGACTCATGAAACAAAATATACAAAATGTTAATCAAATTAAATGCCGTTGTCGTATTTCAAAAACACATTTTTTTTTCAGATCCAAAGACTTTGGGGCAAAATTCATAACACTTCTTTGAATTCTGTAACTACACTGACAACGTAGTAGGTACCTAAAGTACAAAATAAAAAAACGGCTGAAAGTTATAACAGTTTTTATTTTTTTTAATATATATTATTTAGCTAATCGAAAAAAACAAGCACTAAAATTTCTAAATAATACAAGCTCAAGTCTATCCCTAATCTTTGAAAACTTAACACAGAAACATTCCTTAAGTTTTAAATATAAAATATCTCAATAAGCGCCTTCAAACAGTCTTTTAGGGTAAATGTAAATATGGGCCGATTGTAGGTTGAAAATAAACTTGGTTCAACTTCAACTTAACTGGTGGTTGACGTTTCCCTTTTAAAATGAGGTATCTCCACATCCAATTACCTAAAAAGGTAAAGTAAAACAGACTGTATGTACCGACAACCAAAATTTAATAATTTTATCACTTTTTTAAATTTGTTTTGTATTTTAAAATCGGCCAGAGATGCAGGCTTTAAAAAATGGGAAAAACTTATGCCTGGCCAACTATATATTTCCCTAACCAATTTCTGTCATAAAGGTTTCCATTGATCTCTGCAGCATTATATACAGGGTGTCTGTAAAACTTCTTTTCGTCTTAGTAATATGTACTAGCGTATTGCTAAAAGAACACCCTGTATAAATTTATTATAAAAATGTAAAAAAATCTTCTATATTTAACATAATTTTCTAAAAATTCTTTTAAGACCAATTTCTGTCCAATATCTCTTGAAAACTCATTGAATTATTAATTACCTTGGTGCTAATTCTAATTTATCTAATAACGTCGGCGTCGTTGTGGTTCATGTGCCAATAGATGGGCACCTATTTAATGGCGGACAGTACAAAATGATCTTCAAACGTTTTGGTAGATATTTATCAATTTTGGGAGAGTTGTAGGTTGTTTTCAGTTTTATTTCACTACATTAAGTAGGTATAGTCCCAAAGCAAAGAAGGTATAAATAATATTTTAATAATGAAAAATACTTACCAGCATCAAATTCCCGATTTAGATTTTTAAAATTTTCACACACAATGTCGTATCAATAATACTAGTCAACTAACCACAACTAACCTCTAGACGAAAGGAGACAAAAAAATCACGGACATCACCGCTAGCGGCACACTATGTCTATCTTTTTCTATTTCACATATACTAGTACAGATGTTGTTGCAATCTTATTATTTGGTATTGACATGGTATATTACCAAAATCAAGAAGTTCTTGGAATGAGATCTTGAAATTTTAAAATGAGATAAAGGCGGTTTTAACTGAAAGAATCCGTTGCTAAAATAGTGAAACTTATATTACAAAACAAGAGTTTATTATATATTCTCAATTTTAAGAATTGGAATAATTATTTCTCGGCATATTTATTATTAATTCTAAGATAGCTTTGAATTTAAATTGTGACTTTATATGATTTTAATTTACGTGACTCCATTTTTTCGCAATGAGAAATGAAATTTTTACTTTGAAATAAATGGTATTAAAATGAATAAATTTAATTAAGGAAATTTATGTTTTGTTTTAAGACTTTTAAAATCCTTGAAACAAAACATGTTTTTAATTTAATAGCACAGGGTTTCTAAACAAAATATTTTTTTTAAACCATCTATGTTCTTATTTTGAAAAATCTTTTTTTTGTGTGCAGTTCTGCCATTTGCTCCCGGCGATATCGAGGCAGTAGTGGAAAATGACAACTGTCGCATATATTGGAATTATGCATTCCCAACTATGTATCAAATATGCGCCAATAAACCTGATATCCTTCTCCTTGATAAAACAAATAACTCTATATATGTGATTGAGTTCTCCGCCCCAGCAGAAACTAACATCGATATAAAGAAACGGGAGAAACGAGCCAAATATCAAGATCTTCTTGGCGAACTTCGGAGGCTCTATCCGGAGTTTAACGTGCTATTGGTTGTGCTAATTGTCCGCGTTTTGGGGGGCATAAAGGAAAATGGGTGGGGAGAAGCTGAAGTGTATTTCTGCATCATCAACATTTACCCGTAATTGGTCTGGTGATGAAAATGCAGAAATCTGTTTTCCTTGGGTCCCTTCGTTTACTGAGGCAAATGAATTTGGCCGAGGATCACTGACCGAGCGGACGCAAGGAGTGGTCTTCGATACGGATGGCCTTCCGCCTGACGCCCTATGGAGTCGGAGCCATACGTCATGTCAAATCTTTGTAAATAATAATAATAATAATAATTAAAAAATCAATAATATTAAGCCCGAATTAAACGAAAATAGCGGGTTTTACAAGTTATTAAAAATCAATATGACGGCCTTGATGATTTGCAAAACCTGCTATATACATGATATGGTAGCAAAACACGCTATAAACAAAAATAAAATCTAAATAAGTTCATTATATTATTTAAAGGATTATAGGCGACGTAAAAGACTTTTAATAATTATTTTAAATTTTTTCAACAATTAAATCATTTTCAATGTCCTATTTTTGTCTGGTTAATTTTTCTTTAATACCATAAATTCTGTTAAGAAGCACTTAGCGGGTTTTGCATATGGTCTACTCATTTAATCTTGAATTACTTTTATACACTCGATCGCAACGAAATTTTACGATATAAACGTACTTACTTTATCATCAATACTTGTGTTACTTACCTATGACGTCTGTAGTATATCTGGCAAGTAATGACTTTATTTCAGCTGCTTCTCCTGATTCAATAACTTTATCCACTAAGTGAGCCAATCCATTAGTTTTTTCTAATACCATGTCGCACATCATTTTCATTTTTCCTAAAAGATGCCAAAAGATATCATCTTGGCGCTGGAGGTCAAGTTCCGTATTACTGACGCACGAACTGTGTATATTATACGGAATGTTTCAGCTTGTTTTCCCCCTATCATAACTTTGCTCTTGTTCTGATAAAGGTACGTAAAGTCACCTAAGTATTCTAATTATTTGTCAAAAAATTTAAAAAGTTATATTAATTAAGTGGTTTCTGAGCTGTTTCATTTTGAAAATCGCACATTTTACTACTGACAATGCTTGTCAACCGAGAAAATGTAGTTTTTAATCCTAAAGTTAAACGGAATTATTCATTAAAATTTTACCCTTGGTTTCACTGTGCAATTTTAAGGTATATATTTTTAACCGATTAAACAAAATTACCTCAAAATTATGAAATAAAAAGGGAATTAAAAAAAATTTAACCGACTTTAGGAAAAACTAACTTAAATTAATGAAATAATATTTTTATATATATAACCTAAATTACGAGATCAAAAGTAGGTCCGGAATAAATAAGGGACCAACAATTTAATTGTTTAATACCTGCTTTTAATCTCGTCTTTGGTTGGTTAATTAAGGCAAAGATAATACTACTACGGATAGATGGTTCATTTAAATGGGGCGCTCTGAATCAGTTCGGAGATATCAATGCTTCCGTAAATGCGAATAAAATTAAGTCGGTAGCCCCTGCCCCAGCGAAACGAGGTACGAAACCATGTGCGACGTTGCCAATGTCTGTCGCTTGTACCTTATTCGGAATACGAAGTAGCGAAAGCGGGCGGCTAAACGGGTTGTGTATTTTCTAGTCGCGTTTCATCACGCCAATAGCAAAGGCCTGCCGGCAACAGTATACAAATGCATAGCGCGAAAATCTCTCGATGGACATCGGCTTGCGTTAGCCAAAGTCCATTAGGGGTATCAAAAATATAGCATTGAATGGTTTATCTTATCCGTAGTAGTATTATCTTTGATTAAGGATATAAATCAGAAATATTATTATTATTTAATTATGTATATTTGTTTTGAGCTCCCAATAGATTACACTGGCACACTAAAAAAATAATATGTATTTTGATGCGCTGAAAACTTGACTTCTCCTAAATCCGAGCAGATCCTGGTTTGACCCATACACACTAAAAAAAAAAAAAAAAAATTCAAAAAATTTACTCAAGTAAATTCAGCAGAAAACTGCGTGCAAAAATGGTTAAAAATTTGGGGCAACTTGAAAGTTGAGTTTAATAAGACACAATTTTTTTAAAAAATAATTATACGACGATCAAATGTAGTTCGTTTTGTGTATTTCGATACGCTGAATTTAGTCGGAATCCGAAGTCCTAAAATGGTTTGCACACCCTTAAAATTTTAAGTAAATTGCAAATAACGGTAAAGGTCTGCATGGGTAAAATTGCAGTTATGAAAACGAACTCAGGTAGAGTAGAAACACGAATTTTTTTATTGGATTGTATCGATCAAGTATGTCGAGATTCTCATATATTTCAAAACGCTGAATCTAAATCCGAAATCCATTTGGCCCGTACACCTTCCAAAAATCAGAGATCCGTTTGGCCCATACACCCTCAAAATTTTGAGTAAATTTGCGAAAAACTGGTAAAAATGGTTAAAAATTTCATTTCAGTTTAATAAACACGATTTTTTTATTGAATTTACATCCTCCTGCACACCCTTAAAATTTTAAGACAAATAACGGTAAAAATGGGTAAAATTGCAGTTATGAAAACGAATTTGGACTCGATCAAGTATGTTTCTTGAATTTAAATCTAAATCCGAAATCCATTTGGCCCGTACACCTTCCAAAAATCAATCCGTTTAAGTCGATTGCGAAGAACTACTGCGAAAATTGTAAAAAAACAGTTATGAAAACGATTTTTTTATTAAACCGACAAGATCAAGTAATGTAAATTTGGAGTATTTTAAGCAAATTGCTACAAATGGGTAAAAATTGCAGACGGACTTCGCATTTAGATTTAGCGTATTGAAATACGTAAGAAACACACCTAATCTTTTAAGAAAATTGCGAAGAATTTTTAAAATTGCGAATTTTTCGCATATTTGAGACATTTTTAATACCTGATCAATTTATGTAAATTTGGAGGGGAACAGGCCAGACGGGCTTCGCATTTAGATTTAGCAAATCGAAATACATAAGAAACATACTTGATTCTTGCATAATAAAATTTTCTTCATTCTTATAACTGCAATTTTCGCATATTTGAGACATTTTTAATAGTTATCCACAATTTACTTAAAATTTAAAGGGGAAAAGTTTTTCGGATTTAGATCTACCTAAAATGCATAAGAAACATATTGATTCTGTTTAATAAAATTTTCTTTTCTCATAACTGCAATTTTTAGCCATTTTTAGCGTTTTTTTTGCAATTTATTTAAAATTGAAAGCGTGTACAGCCAAACGGACTTCGGATTTAGATTCAGCGTATCGAAATACATAAGAAGCATACTTGATCGAGTTCAATAAAATAAAAAGCGTTTTTATTGAACTTATCTAAAATTTTTAACCATTTTTAGCAATTTTTCGCAATTCACTCAAAATTTTGAGGTTGTATGGGCCAAACGGACCTCGGATTTGGATTCAGCACATCAAAATACATATAGATGGATGGGTCTGGTCAAATGCCCAACCCACTTTATTTTTCTTTGAATCATATGTGAATATTTTGCAATTACAGTAATATTACATACATACGTCTCAAGTTCTTCTTTTTTTGAAGTCGGTTAAGAAGGGGTTATTTCTTCGCTTTGTTTTGTGTAGAATATTTCGTTTCTATTTTGCTTAATTTTAATATTTGATGGTTTTGATGGCACCGACCTCAAAAAAATTGTACGCCTCTATAATTTGTTTCGAACCCACTTTTGATTTCGTTTTCTTTGATAATTTTGTGTATGTTTTATACATACACAAAATTATCAACAACATGATTTCATAATTTCAAGGTTTTTTAAGTCAATTTTTTTTTTTTTGTTAAATTACTTTTTTAATTTATATCTTACAGTGGCGGCTCTTCCTTAGGTTTGCAGGTTTGCGCAACCGCCAAAAAAGGTTTAAAATAAAATTTAAAAAAATATATATTAATCATTACATAGTTACACATTTTTTTTTAAATTTATTTAAAAATCTGTATTTATATTATCTGGAAATAACAGCCAAATTATTAAAATAACTTGACTACTTTTGCTAAAATACCATTAATTTAATCGCGCGTCGCATCCTTGAAGCCGATGCGATGGTTGCAATCAAAATGCAAACCCAATTGGATTCATTACGAGTACGCGTAAGTATATGGAGTTGCCTATCTTGGCATTGGGCGCTGAATTTAGTCTCATAAGCACCATGCGGTTTGCAGTCCGAGTGCAAACCTTTGTTTATCTCGCAGGCTGATTTACGATTTATTGAAGTATAATTTGTTATTTTGGTTATTGCTTATTTAATGCTTGTTATAATACTTTATTTAGAATTTAAAATGAATTCGGTGCAAAGTTTAATTGCTTTTTAAAGAAAAAACCTAATTAAAAGCCGATTTTAACCAGAAAGTAAATGATAAATTTGCTGAAGCTAAAGATCGTCGCATGCAATTTCTCTTTAAATAAACACAAATATTTGTAACATAGCCATTTGTATAATTTTTATTAGAGTTTTTTTTAATTGTTTTTGTATGTCTATTTATTTTCATTTATTGTGGTAATTTATTTATTTTTTTAAAGAACCATTAGAATTGCAACCCCTTACTTTTTAACCCACGAGCCGCCACTGATATCTTAGAATATATTATTCCACCTGCTAGTATCGGAAAAGTTAATTATGGACAGTTTTTTGTAGAGTAATTGTCAATAGTAAAGAATACTTTGACGTCATCGTTGGCTGCGCGAATAAACCGAGAGAGTGGTCTCTCCGTCTTTCTTTGCAGCAGGTTTCGATATTAAATGGCAGTGGCGGCGGCGTTAAAATAGCAGAAAACCGTTTTGTAAACAATTACCAAAGAACTACTGTAAAATATACTTCCAAATAAAATGAAATTGAAGAAGGCGCATCGAAACAGAAACTCACCAAACAGTCACAACAATTAATAAATCACACTAACACACATAAAAGTTCAAAGATAAACACACAATAATTTTAGTTTCGTAATATTCACATCAATATAAACACGCTACCGATGCCGATGTTCGGATAGTACACACTGCACTGACCCACGTGTTGCTGCCTCCGTGAATATCGGTTTGTGCGCATTTGACGTCATTGTACTCTTTACTATTGGCAAAGACTCTACTACTCCGATGTGTTAAAAAACGTTTACCTAATTTAGTGTATCTTATAGTTTATTTCTTACCAGAAGTAAATGTTGGTGTTAGTTTTCTTCTCATATCCTTCCATTCCTCTCCATCATAATGAAAAAGATTATTAAAAAACAAACCTGGAAATTTTGGAAAATGAGCAGAAAAATGTGGAAAATCTTTTACCAAGATATTTTTAATTAGGTCGGGATCTATGGGTACCCATGCTTGTTTTACCAGCAAATTTACACCTAAAAAATATTAAACTGGTTATGCCTATACAAATTTAAATAACATTTTCTTAAATCCTTACAATAAAAAAGAAAAATAAAACTAAATGTAAATCTTTTATGATAAAATGGAAAATAGGCCCCTTGCACATGTTTTTTACTGACTAAAAATAACCCCTTATACCTAATAACCAGGGTTGGATTTAACCTTGAGAGCCGCCCCTGGGCACTGAAGAAAATTCTGCCCTATCACCGATATTTTACATAACATTATAGTTTTAATATACACGTTTTAAACTAAAACTTCTTTATCGACGTATGGGGGAAATTTATAGCAATGTTTAAAAAAAAGGTCACACTTTTCCTATTACGCTCGACCGTCACGGCTGCCGCAGAGAAATAGAAGGGGGGAGAAAGCGCATCGACCACTGCGCATCCAATTTTACGAGGACGGCATGTAAGCCGCCATGATTGCTTCTACTTGTCAAATCAAAATTGACATTTGTTTTGTTTTCTTTGTGTTGTTCTCATGGAATAAAAAGGGTTGTCGTATAAACAAGAGTTTTTCGTAAATGTTTTGTTTACTTTTTGGATTAGATTTGGCTTAGTATCTTTCGTTTTATTTTAGTTAAGTGTTCCATTTATAATGCTTTAATTTAGTTTAATGAACTATGTCTTGTTGCGTGAGAGGGTGTTCCAATTCTTGAAGACATAGTACAGCAGAAGATATTATTTTCGTATGTAAGTACCCTATTTTATATAGTGAAAATATTTTATTGGGTAAATAAAACCTAGAAAAATTAAAGCTAAAATAGTTTAATTGTAATTTTATAAGATAACATACATTATAATAGTTTAGGTCTCTTGATTTTTGCATACTTGCAGGCGCAACAAAATTTAATGTAATATTTTAATTTTAGATTTCTAAAAGAGGAAGTTTTTGTTAAAAAATGGTTGAGTATACTGCAAATGAACAATTGGTCAGCTAGCAGATACATTTGTTTAAAACAGTTCCTGGATAGTGAACATATAGGACAAGGAAAAATTTTAAGACAAAATGTTATACCTTTGCTTTTTTTTGGGATGGCATTTCCACCCAAGTACCCACCAATTCCATGGCGAAACACCATACCATAACTATTCAAGGGGAAAGAATAAGAAATAAGTTAACCAAGTTGATTCCATTTAATGGTCAATAAAACCTATTAATAAAAATATCTTGTTTTATTGTTAACACAATAGTTTAAGCAAACTAACCTACCAGATTAAGTGATTAAGTGTAAGAATGTCACTTTTCTATTCCTCAGAGGGAGAGTGTGAACTTGCCCATGATTGTGTCTATATAACTCTATTATTATGGTATCTTAGTATTGGCAATTGCCACATATTAATCATTCAAATTGTCTCTGCGGCAGCATAAATATAAACTAATTATAAAATAATTTGTTCAATTAGAATGTGTGTGTGATCTACAATATTAAAACATCGATAAAAATTATATTAAATTATACAATACAATAAGATTAGTTTAACAGGAAACAGACATTTATGTTTGCAATTTTACAATATTAATTGTCAAAAAAAACCTATTCCCCACTAATAATTATTTTAAGAAATTTGAGAAAATAAGCTACAAAGGCAAGGACTATGTCTGGTTGTATTCTGAAAACTAAAAAAAAGGAGTATAGGTATTGAAAAAAAGTATCATAAGAAAAAGATATGTGAATGGCAGCTGACCTGAGCATTGTTTAAAATGGTATAGGTAAACAAAACGAGTGGCATAAGTTAAGAGGTTAGTATCATCACAGTGCATTTAAAAATTAATATATAGCATGTATTTTTTTTTAAATATATAGGACCTTCCTTTTATAATTTTCATAGTAAGAAAAAAACTCACACTTATGATCACCTGCTTAAGATGATATATGATTATAGATATTGTTAAAGAACCATTTTATAAAATAAAGGTGTTCAATTGGGCCAACTACACGTATTATCCAGTGTCATTTCTTGAAAGTAAATTTACTTTTTAATGCAAAACAAAACATTTGACATAAAATACAGTGTATAAATAAAACACTTCTTTACTGATTATTTATTTTATTTAATAAAATGCTATTTGTCCATATTGCATGTTCTCGCTGGGAAATTCTTTAGGATGCCTTTTATATTGTATGCATTTTTTGCTTTACTCTCTTATTGTAACTTTAGGTCTGGTTGTTATTCAGAATTAGTTAACACTTTTTGTACACACCAAATTATGAAATACACCTTCGATAAGAGCACTTACATAAAAAAGTGTGAAATACTGTACACAAATTTTGAATAACAGAGGCCTTTATTTGACTTTTAAAGAATCCATTAAAAATATATGTTTACTTTAGAGTTCTAAAGACAGCACTGCAGTTATTGGGTAAAATTATTAAAGCTTTTTTGGGTAGGTAAACAAGTTGGTATTTCGATTTTAGCATTTCCATTTATCGTTTGCCTTTTTCAATAAAAAATTGTAATATATATTATATGCATATTTATAGCGTATTCTGCTTTCTTTATCCTTACTAAATAATTCAAAAACACATTATGTAGGATTTCAATATTCTGAGCTTTTTACCAAGAAAAAAATCTTCTAACCCATAAATATTTTTGAATTCATACAAATTATTCACCTGCATAGTATACTGTTTAATAATGGTACATGTTTTCATCTTAAAATTTTAATTTCATTCATAAAACGTAATATTATTCATCCAAAATCATTTTAATTTAATTTTTTGTTTACGATTATGACATGACAAGCACAAATAATGACAAATGACAAGCGAAAGCAACCATGGCTGCGCCCTATATTAGACTTTTCGCGCAGATTGAAGCGCTTTCTCCTCTTCTCTATTTCTCTGGGCTGCCGTAGTCGAGTGGGGGGGATCGCACTCGATGTGGCTGTGAATGTGGTATTTCCTTAAGACTCGTGCATTAATTTAAGCCTACTAAATTTCCTCACTTTATGCTGGGCTTTAGGCATTTGTAACGAAAAGGGCTTCACTAAACTTAGATTTTCTATACTATTCAAAACTATCCTGACCCGTAGATTATGAGAATTCTAAAAATAAAATTTTTAAAAATGTTTTTTTTAATTACTTTTAAACGGCTGTACCGACCGATCTCAAAAACTAATCAGCTCTTAACCTAAAAAGAAAAATGCGTCGATCGCCCCCATACATGTCAAAATTGGTTTATTCGTTTGAGAGATATCATTGCCGACAATTCTGGTAAAAAGTGTTTTTTTCCTTTTTAAAATTTTGGGCAAATTCATGAGTCCTTTTTGTACATTCAGGAAGTTCCTCGTGAAAATTAAAAGCATTGGACAACCTCCCAAGTCTCACCCCGTATTATTATATTGATATTTTTGCTTTTTTATATTGGGACGACCTTTTAAAAATACTGCACGAAATTCGGGAGGCTCTTTGTATCATCAAAAAAATCCCCGTGAAAATTAAAAGCATCAGACGCTCCCACAAGACTGACCAAAAATTACTATATTGTTATTTTTAGGTTTTTTTCTTATATTTGGACCGCTTAACATCTTTCAAAAATTCTAAGCAGAATTAAGGAGGCTTTCTCATGTCACTAGAAAAATTCCCATAAAATTTATTTGTAAATTTGAAATTAGTGGAAAGTTGCAGGGATGGCCTGCTGGGTCAACCATTTAACTAATTATTTTTTGCTTAAATTTTGAAACACAGTATCTGCAAAATTTTTTACCTGATTTTGTTCAGTATTATTTCTATTTCTATTACTTGTTGGACTAACTCTGATGTTTTTTCTTTTTTAAAATATTTTTATTGAAGTATCTTGTATTTACAAATTGAATTTTTTATCAATTTAGGGTGCTAAATTTAAGCATACATAGTATACTCAGGGCCGTATTTAGGCGGTGGCGAGATGGGCGCCCGCCAAGGGCGCAGCTACCTGGGGGGCGCAAAATCGGCCTGGGAAATTTTTGTTTTCATTAGTTGTCAGTACCGTAGTCATATTATTGTTATTTTTTATTGACAAAATTAATCAACTAAATACATTACTACAAAGTTTCAACTAAGATACTTAATTTAATTCTTTTTAAAATATTACGACTCAAAACATGAATGAATTATTAATAAAATATCAATTTATCCTAATACTTACAGCGAGACTATAACTCTTTAATTTTTTTTAATATTTAGGCTGCGGATAAACTGGTACTTAATAAATTGAGAGCAGTATTAGTACTTTTTGCCGACACAGTATATGGGGCAATAAAACTTCTGAACCATATTGACTACGAATTTGTATGCTTGCTAGAGATATGGTCTGATGTTTTAATTAGCTTGGACTGCACAAACAAGTTACAAGGAAAATCGACCTCTCTTAACGCTGCATCAAGTTTGCTTACAGGTTTGTCTAAAAAAGTTGGAGATCTACATAAAGAAGGACACAAAAAAAGTCCAAGCTACACGTGTTTACTTGAAAATTATAAGTTGTTTTTTCGTTAAAAGACTAAAAAGAGTCAAAACAATGGCTGGCAAACTAGCTGGAGATGAAAAACATTCGTTGAGTGCTGAAAAATCATTTGAGAGAGGGTGTATCGTTGTGTATGATAGGATTAAAAGTAAAATGAACAAGAGGGCAAACATCTACCATTCAGTTTCATCTGACTTTAATTTTTTATTCGAAAAGTCTTTAAGAGAGTATTCTGATTCTCTTCTTGAAAAGTGTCCAGCTGATGTTGGTTCGATGTATGCCAAAGAATACGTTAGATCTTGTGAACAAAGTAGTTACTTTCAAGTATCACGGAAAGGAGCTAATAAAGGACATCAATAAGAATGTGTGGATGTGTGAAATTTGGATGTCCTAAACTTTATTTCTTATTATTCTTATATTAAAATTGCGTTAGGGTATTTTTAGTTATGGCTGTAAGTGTGGGATTTTGTAAGCGTTCGTTCAGCAAGTTAAACATGATTAGGAACACAGATTGACAAACTTAGCAATTCTAAATATAGAATGCGACATTGCGTCTTAGACTAATTTTAACGATATTATCAACGATTTGCCCTGGTAAAAGCAAGAAAAGTACAGTTTTGACTTATAATATAATAATATTTTAGTTTATAAAGTAGGCATCCATTTTATTCACCTAATTGTAGCAATTTGTAATAAAAATCCAATACACTTGATAAAAGAATAATTTTTACTTGTTATTTGCTGCCCTTAGATCCTAAAATAATAACAAGCATATATAAAAGTAGATTGTTAAATGCAAATCCTGATGCCATCATTGAACAGATTAAGTACCTTATACAACTATTCTGGTAGCACCGACTAAAGTTATAATGTATTTTTCTGGTAGTTTCTGTAATAATTAAGCATCATCAGTTTTATTTTGTCATATACTTTAAAAAATAAAACAGACATTACATTTATTTTACAGCTAATATATATATATATATATATATATATATATATATATATATATATATATATATATATATATATATATATATATATATATATATATATATATATATATATATTGAAATCTTTTCTACATGTCTCATAGCAAAAATTTTTAATAGGTTATGTCAATACATGTTATATATTTTTTTTTAACAAATTATTTATTGAAAATTATTTAATTTCTTTAAGTATAAATGTTACGTTTTAGTAGGCATGCTATGCACATTATTTTTGTAACTAGATTTTATTGTTGAGAAAATTTATTCTTAGTTTAATTAATCATCCGCAAATAAGGATGTATAGTTAATTTACATTTCACCTTTTTCAGTCAGATATAAACAGTTTTTTTTTTGTAAATTCCCTCTTTCAAATAGTAGGGTAATATTTTTATATAAAGAAAATATAGAATGTGACAAAAATTCCACCACAAAATTGGTATTTTAAAGGAACGAAATTTTCGGATCAAAATATTTTACACCTACAACTTTGCACTTTAATTTTGTGAAATTTCTGGGAAAAAACCCCCGGACTCCCTGTTTTTGTTGGGGGTATTCCAAATTCCCCAAATCCTCCGGTGTGGGGGGGGGCGCAAATGTTATGCCCTGCCAAGGGCGCGGCCATACCTAGATACGGCCCTGGGTATACTATCTGCTTATGGGTGCTAAGCTAATACTTAGTAATCTAACCACTTAGTAAGAACAACAGGGTTACTGTGATACCAACTTCGAAATAAGGAATTCGACCGGAATTGGTAAACTTTCTCGTAAAATTAAAAACAGGCGCAGGAGAAATTTTTTGAAATCAATAAACATGCATAAAAATAATTATAGAAATAAGTCTCAAGGGTCGATGGATCTGTAATGATCTGTAATAATGATAAATATGAGGGAAAATATTTGCTGAGGTTATAATAACATATGATAGAAGAATAGAGACATTTAATCTCACGCCCCATATCTTAAACGCACACTTGACGCGAGACACTACTGTGTCTTCAGACCTGTGAATTTTACAGCTGTTAATTTAAATTTTGAGACACTAATTAGCGGAGCGATTCCGTAAGTCTATCGTGTCGTTTTTTTTTTCTGGCGTAGAACCAGGTCAGACCTGTTAGGTTCCTTTGAGTATGTTACCAGGCACATGAAATCGTATTTTACGACATTTTTTTGTGGTCTCGAACTTTTTTAATTAATGAATACCTAATGTTTTTGTTTTAATTATAAAAAAATTGATTTTTTTTTGTTTCCATCGCCATAACTTAAAAACAATCAAAGATAACGAAAATTTTTTTGTGTCAAATTAAATCCCACACTGTAGCGCTTTTAACCTTATAAACTGTTTGGGCACAATTCGCGCTTTCATTCCTTTAAAAATCACATAAACTAAAAATATATATTTTTTGTATTGAAATTTTTACCAATCGATAAACTTTTTTATTTTTGAAAATATTTTCATACATGCAGCGAAGAAAATATAGCCAATTAATAACAAAAGTTTAAAAAAAAATTCCTAGAGTGTATCGTTTGGAAACAGCGATTTTTTTTCAGACGTAAAAAAGTATTATCGGGACCCAATAGACCTCGCATGCGGATATCGTGCGTAATAATACATTAGTAGTGGCGGTTGTCGAAATTTAGAGTGTGCTGTATGTATTAAGAATTCTAAAACAATGAAGCGCATTATTTGTAAGAAAATTGTGTATGATGGATACAAATCTGTGATACAAAGACCTAGAATACAAGGACTGTTATCATCACTATCAAGTGCTAAAAAAAGGCAGGACAATCTAGCAAAAGAAATTTTGTCAAAAAAAATTGTATTTTAAATGGCGAAATAAAAATAAAATATCATATCGACTGTAGTAAATCTTACACAAATTCTCAAAATTATTATCATATTTTGCAATCAGACAGGGGCGCCGATCCTTCAAATTATTGTGGCATTAAACAATGCCATAGTTTCAATATTAGAAAAAGGTGCTTTTTTGGAACACAAGTAAAAAAAAGAAGGGTTTAATAAAAAATCTGTTTAAACCAGTAATTTAAATATTATTATGTACCTACATAGTATAGTTGGTACCATTATACACAAAATACGAATTTTATCTTTATGAATAATGTTTAGGGTATTTATTTCTTTACATAGTACTGAATCTTTTTAGTTAGTGGAAAAGCTACCTATCAAAAATTAATAAAGCTGCCAGGAATAGAAATGACATTAATATGATATCCAAATTAAGTGGCTATGAAGATTTATTTGCGTTTGATGCGAAATATCATAAATTATGTTACAGCCACTACATATCTGAAAGAACCATAAAATCGCACAAAAATAGGAAAATGATTCCCAATACTGCCTCGAACATATCTAAAAATAATTCGATAATATCTACCTCTTCTGCAAGTATTGGTAGTGATGTTTAAATAGATCTTTTACTTCCTAAAGAAATGTCCAAAATTTAAACTTTATTAAGAGTTTCCGCCATACTACGAGGTGCAATGGCTTTATGTCAACCCAAAATTGAATTTCCAACATGTACTCGTGTAAAAAAAGGCCTAAAATGTTGTAAGGAGTGTAAATCTCGTTCCTGCAATAACATTATTAAAGACTTTGAGGCAGAAATGGATGAAATTTACGAAGAATGCTTATAATGAAGCGCCTGAATAACTACTTACATATTACATTATGGGTCTGGCAAAGAAAATCACCCACGGAATTGGACGATTTTTAAATGCAATGTAAAATATACTTTAAATATTATTATTTTAAACAAAAAAATGCGGATGAGTGGTTTTCACCAAGAAAATCGCAATTGAAATTATAAAAGTTGGTCATTATTTGAAATTTTATTTTAACTATTTACGGTTTACATGTAATAAATACATGCGCCGCTTCAAGACGTTTACAGTGTTGCCATACGGAAATATTTATTAATTTATAATAAAAAACTTGGCCATTACCATTAGGACTATTTTTATTAAAATCCAAGAAATATTTAAAGTTCACGATGCCAGTTACAAATATAATTAAGGAAATAAAAAGCCGCTTTTACTAACCAGCACTAAACTTATGAGCGACCAGAACGGCGCATTTATAAGAAAGAAAATTTACAGAATTTAACGAGCAAAACCTAACCGGAACTAATCAGGAGACTAACCAGAACTAGGTAATAGTTTATAAGTTGTTGTTTGTTAGTTCTGGTTAGTTTTTCTAGAAAAAACAACTTTTAAAAATAACAAATTATTACAAAACATCTGACAACATTGCTTATTCAAGCAGAGACACACCAAGAAACGGCAACGTATCATCTCTTTATATGGAACGAAAAAGAATATATTCCTTTTTAAAAAAAAGTTTAACAAAGCCCTAGTTTATATTTGATGTACTATGTTTCTCAAATTTAATTAAAAGACATAAAGCATCCGCAATTTTTTGTTGTTTTAAAAGTGATGAACCCTTAAATGTATAATCAAAAAATAACAAATTTCGTGGGTGGTTTTCTTTACCAGCACTCAATAAAAAAAAGTCTAATAAACCTTCTAATTAGGTGGGTTATTAATAACAATAATTGATATTTTTTAATGGGTTTATAAATCTACCCACCTGTTTTAAATAGTTTAATTTTTTTTCCTAAACAACTTAGGTGCCCTTAGATCTGCGTTTAAATCTGGTGATAAAACTTAAATTACTACACTTTCACCAAACCGTTAAGATTATTGCAGTCGGCCGGCTCGCTAAGCCGAGCGCGCAAAAATATGACTTTGGCCCGTTAAAAAAATATCACTGACTCAATACTATAAAGCGAACATGAAAATTTTTTATTTTAAAAACTTTTTTTAATCATTAGCTACAATTTGTAGCATGTATGTATAAATTTTCAATAATAAACTTTTTTCTCGATTGCCTAAAATTACGCTACTGAAAATAACACTTTTAAATTTCCTACTATTTTAAAAATTAAACAAAAAAAGAATCAGCTTCACGTGGGACGTTGTTAGAAGCGCTATTGTGTCTACTTTAAACAAAAAAAAAATAACCTGATATCAAAAATATTATTAGAGATATAGCAGTGGAGATGTTAAAAAACGTGTTTCATTGAAAACCGATTTTTTTTTTGGGTTTTTTCGAAAGTTTTCGACCACTAAAAAATGTCGTAAAAAGTGATTTCGTGTACACGATTACCTTATTAAAGAATCCCACTAAGTCTGGTTTGGTTCTACGCCGGTTTTTTTTCTCGATAATTAAGCGACTTTCCTTCCAAATTTTACTCCACTAAATACTTTTTTGTTGATAAAATTGCAACGTGTATAGGAATTCTAAACATAATCTTAATAATAAAAGGAGTTATTTTATTTATCATAATATTAAGATGATTTGAACAAAAATGCACTTTTTAAAGCAACTTCGCGCCCCAGATAATTTGCGGCCCTAGGCATTAGCCCCGATTGCCCCTAATGTTAATAGCACTGCTAAATATGTTTCTAATACGAAACTTTACAACAGAGCTATAAGGATTTCAAATTTAAATATTAAATGCCCGCGCCAAAACAACTTCAAGGTATTTATATACCGTGTGACCCCATAATGCATCCAAAAATATATGCAAGAGGTTCATTTTACCATGCCAGCGCACGCAGCATTGCCACATTTGTTTTAGGGAATTCACCAAATGTTTTAAATAAAAATCTACAAAAAAATAATAACGAATTATACATCATTTGAGAGGTTTCTGCATGCATAAACTTACCTAAAGAAAAATATGTATTTTGACATTTTTTTTACTCCATATTATAATTCAGATTAATTTTTATGTATTTTTACTACTTTTTCTTTGATATAATGCATTTTTCAGTTTTGTTCCGATTCATAAGCATTAAGAAAAAACAAAATAGTATAATTAAATACATAATATGTTTATTAAACAAAAAAATAACTTAAGTTATAAAACATAGTACAAAAATTATGATAGTGTATCATCGAAATAAAATATACTTTCTTAACTCTCATCAGTCTCAAATTTAATAAAAGAAAAGTCGGAAAAACCGCTAAAATTGTCAACTTTTTAAAAGAGTCCATTTGCGCCGCGAAAATTGGATCCAATTTGGGGTTCAGGGCATAATGTTTTTCTCAAAAACGGTATAAGTTATCGATAATTTTCAAAAACTATATGAAAGGCAACACTTAAATCTAGGCTTCTGCTGTTATAGTTTTTTAAATTTGGATTATAATATACTTATAAAATGGTGTATAATTTATGCCATTTAAGTGAAAAATGGTTACCGAAAAACGATATCTCCTGTAGGCTTGCAATAGGAAATAACATCGCATCGATACACCGAATTTGGAAGAACCTAATTAAAATATAATATTTTTAATGTGGCTTTACGAAAATTGTGGTAGTGGCAGTTTGTTAGTGTCCGCCCACCGTCTCCGCGTCCTTTCGCCCGACACCTAAGGAGTAGCGTAAATGCACTCTTAAGAAATGTATTACTTGAACCTTTTTATAGTGGGAAAGCTGATCTTTGGGAAAATGATTATTTATAAAGGCGGGCGTTGTCCGATGGGTGTTTTTTTCAAAATGGCACTTTAGATATTTTGCAGTGATATTTTATACGATACAACCGTATTAACTGTAATTGTCCTATGTGAATGTAGTGAACGGACCAATAAATTTCATATTTTATTCTACAACTTGTATATCCTGGATTTCCATATAAATTTGGCGAAGGTATACAAATTCTTATTTTTAAATCTTATGTCTTACATAAATAAATAGCCCTAAGGTGTATTCTATGGTTAAAATTTAATACCTATTACCTACATTATACGTATTTTTGAACGATACCTATTTGTTTAAAGATTCAAAAAAATTGTTTACTTAGACAAGATAACTTATATCTAAAATATATGTTTTGTTTTGAGGTATTCAAAGTTGTTAGTTTAGAATTTATTTTCACGAGTATCTGTAATCTCATTGTTTAAGGAACTTACGCAAACGAATAATTATATATATATATATATATATATATATATATATATATATATATATATATATATATATACATATATATATATATATATATATATATATATAAATATATATATATATATATATATATATATATATATATATATATATATATATATATATATATAAATATATATATATATATATATATATATATATATATATATATATATATATATATATATATATATATATATATATATATATATATATATATATATATATATATATATATATATATATATATATATATATATATATATATATATATATATATATATATATATATATATATATACAGTGTGTCCCGTTTACTACATGGTTTTTATCTATTCGGGTTTTTGAGAAATTTTGAAAAAAACCTGAAACATGCATTTTCGAAAATCACAGGTTTTTTTTACGGGTGAAAATTTTTCAAATCTGTAAAAACTTCTTCAAAGCAACTTTTTTTGTAGAGTATGACCAAGTAGTCAATTTTTATTTTCTACGTTTCGGGTTTTTAGAATCATCATCAACTTTATTTTTTAATATAGACGCCATATTTCAACAATGTATAACATGTTATAATTTAAGAGTTTATAACCTCATTTATTTCAAAAAACAAATATTTTCTCAGTTGTCCTTGATTCCGGTGAACGTCATTTTTTTTTTGTAAACAATAAAATATTAGTAATTGGCAAAACAGATAAGCTAAACAAATATTTTACAGAAATCGGTTAGCGAACATAGCTATAACGTTAATACCGTGTTACAACAAAACTACACGTAACAAGTTAATTGAAACAAGGAAAAAAAAAAATGGCTAAACTAATATTTCTACTAAAATGAAGATGTAAAATAACGACCTAAAATTCAAAATGCTGTCCATATTTTTCAACATATTAACGATATTTTTTTTAAATAGTTCTAACTATCCTATGAATGGTTGACTTAGGTATGTGGAATTCTCTATCAACATCCCTGGCTGAAGATGTTGGATTTTCTTTAAAATGTTGGTTAACTGCAGCATCTCGTTGTCGATTTTCTTTAACGTGCTTCTTAGGTCGTGGTTTTTTAAAACTTCCAGAATTTAAGCAAATTTGTAACCAGTTTTCGAAAGTATGTTAGTTTAGGATGCTGCCTTTCAGAAGAGGAAAATTGTCGAAGCACGTTTGCGCAGCTATATTGCTTCATTTCTGCTGCTTTGGAAATAACGTTGCAAAATATCAAGTTTTTCTTTAAATAATTAACCATTTTACAAAGTTGAAAAAATTTTAATAACGTATCCGAGCCTAACTTGATAATGATAAAGTGGATGAGGTTATAAACTCCTAAACTATAACATGTTATACATTGGTGAAATAAGAATAAAAAGCACTATTTAATAAGTGAAAAGAACTACTATGAGTGCCCATACTTGAAAAATTAAAGTTGATGATGATTCAACAACATTTACTTTTTCATAAGGGCGCCATTACATTTTGTTGTAACACGGTATTAAAGTTATAGCTATGTTCGCGAAGACCACATTTCTGTAAAATATCTGTTCAGCTTATCTATTTTGCCAATTAGTAATATTTTATTGTTTACAAAAAACATTACGTTCGCCGGAATCAAGGCCAACTGAGAAAAAATTTGTTTTTTGAAATAAATGAGGTTATAAACTCTTAAATTATAACATGTTACATACACTGTTAAAATTAGAGTAAAAAGCACTATTTGGCTATGGTAAAAATCCAATATGGCGTCCATATGAAAAAATAAAAGTTGATGATGATTCTAAAAACCCGGAAACGGAGGAAAATAAAAAATTGACTACTCGATAATGTTCCACAAAAAAAGTTGCTTTGAAGAAGTTTTTACAGATTTGAAAATTTTTTCACTCTTAAAAAAAATATGGCGCATTTTCGAAAATGCTGTATATATATATATATATATATATATATATATATATATATATATATATATATATATATATATATATATATATATATATATACACATATGTGTAATAACGTATTCTGAGGTTCGTCACCTCATAACCTTGGATCATAGGGCCAGCACTCACATCTGGGATTACCCTCCCCTTTCAAAAGAACGCACCCTAGCGTAGGGCTAAGAATCAGCAGTTTCGACAACTATGTAATGTCAGAGCTGTCACCGGGTTGACACCACCCGCCTGAAGCAGAGCTGATGGAAACCCGGCGAAACGATGTTAGACACCCAGTCTACTATTGAGTACATTCAGTACCTGCATGGTTTCTTCAACCGGCACGCTCTCAACTCCAGATGAGACGGACCATACCCCAACAGACTGGTAGTCGCTAGGTATGTGATCTGAAAGGAGCAAGAAGAGTGGAGAGTTGATTAACTTCCTCTCACCTTCGTTTTTGGTCTCCTAGCTTCATCATCGAGCTTGAGCATTGTCATTCAGCTTCTTAACATCTGCTTGGCCTAACATCGCCTCGCTGTGCCGCTATCGGCTTACGCCTTACGACAAAGCTAACTTTCGCTTTGGCTGGCTTTCCGCTTCAACTGAATCTGTACTCGGCTTAGTAAGACTGGGTGTCTAACACTGTTTCGCCGTTCCATCGGCTCTTCGGACGAAGGTGGTGTCAACCCGTGACGATTCCTGACATTACATAGTTGTCGAAACCTGATTCTTAACCCTACGCTAAGATGTGACTCTAGCAAGGGGAGGGTAATCCAGATGTGATTCTGGCCCTATGATCAAGGTTATGAGGTGACGAACCTCAGAATACGTTATGACACGCTTACACGATACGAAATGTATCTTTCGGCAGTCACGCGGTATCCTTCCGCGTCTGATGAGTCCAATGAACAGGACGAAACTGACCCTAACTGGCTTATGTCAACCAGACGTACCAGTGATCTCAGGTGGTCAAGTTCTGGCGTTTAACGACCCAACTTTTCACACTTAGATCTTAAGTCTACATCTGCTCGCTCTATAGCTGAACAAATCCATATCCCAGGCCCATGTCCTACGGGACGATCCATCACGGAGGAGTGCTGCATGGTTTCTTCAACCGGCACGCTCTCAACTCCAGATGAGACGGACCATACCCCAACAGACTGGTAGTCGCTAGGTATGTGATCTGAAAGGAGCAAGAAGAGTGGAGAGTTGATTAACTTCCTCTCACCTTCGTTTTTGGTCTCCTAGCTTCATCATCGAGCTTGAGCATTGTCATTCAGTTTAACATCGCTTGGCCTAACATCGCCTCGCTGTTGCCATCGGCTTACGCCTTACGACAAAGCTAACTTTCGCTTTGGCTGGCTTTCGCTTCACTGAATGTACTCAATAGTAGACTGGGTGTCTAACATCGTTTCGCCGTTCCATCGGCTCTTCGGACGGGTGGTGTCAACCCGTGACGACTCTGACATTACATAGTTGTCGAAACCTGATTCTTAACCCTACGCTAAGATGTGACTCTAGCAAGGGGAGGGTAATCCAGATGTGATTCTGGTCCTATGATCAAGGTTATGAGGTGACGAACCTCAGAATACGTTATGACACGCTTACACGATACGAAATGTATCTTTCGGCAGTCACGCGGTATCCTTCCGCGTCTGATGAGTCCAATGAACAGGACGAAACTGACCCTAACTGGCTTATGTCAACCAGATGTACCAGTGATCTCAGGTGGTCAAGTTCTGGCGTTTAACGACCCAACTTTTCACACTTAGATCTTAAGTCTACATCTGCTCGCTCTATAGCTGAACAAATCCATATCCCAGGCCCATGTCCTACGGGACGATCCATCACGGAGGGGTGCTGCATGGTTTCTTCAACCGACACGCTCTCAACTCCAGATGAGACGGACCATACCCCAACAGACTGGTAGTCGCTAGGTATGTGATCTGAAAGGAGCAAGAAGAGTGGAGAGTTGATTAACTTCCTCTCACCTTCGTTTTTGGTCTCCTAGCTTCATCATCGAGCTTGAGCATTGTCATTCAGTTTAACATCGCTTGGCTTCCAATATCGCCTCGCTGTTGCCATTCGCTTACGCCTTACGACAAAGCTAACTTTCGCTTTGGCTACGGCTTTCGCTTCACTGAATGTACTACACAGTAGACTGGGTGTCTAAC
>JAHBCN010004872.1:0-7500 GCA_019359885.1 Listronotus oregonensis | reverse complement strand
TATATATATATATATATATATATATATATATATATATATATATATATATATATATATATATATATATATATATATATATATATATATATATATATATATATATATATATAATATATATATATATATATATATATATATATATATATATATATATATATATATATATATATGTGATAGATTATGATTTAATGTTTTTTGTATATAATATTTAAATTAATTATATATTTTTTAAATTAAATTAGATTGAACTTATTTTATTATAATAACTATCACAATATATTTTTTTGTTTGTGGGGCGCTGATTTGTGCTCCGACTGTATAGGATGCTTACCTCAGGTGAGTTCAGTATTCTACAAAGCCTTACGAACTTATAAAAATTAAAAAATCGATAAATGTTTAACACGTTTGTTTATTAAACAAAATATTTTGTAATAAAAACTTTGAATATCATCTAGTCATTAAATTATGTAATTATTTATCATGATATCTACACTAATATATTAATTACAACCCTTGTCTTATAAAATTGAAACAAAATAAATAAACTTTTTATTATAATATTATTTAATTTTTTTATTATTATCGTTTTTATAATTCGTTTTGAAAAATTTAATAAATTAAAAATAATATGATAAATGTATTTGATTTGATAATTTTATCTTTATTGAAAATTTATTTATTTACTTATTTTTTTTTTTCTTTTTAACTTTTAATCAAAATTATTTGTCTGTTATTATAGCCATAAAAATTTATTTGGTCCTAAAATTTATTAATAAAAATAAATCTTTCAAAACACAATATTTGTTCTAAGTATGGACCTGTCCTTTTTCTCCTAGCGGCGAGAAATCTAATTAACCTTATTCAGTTTTAAAATGTCTATTTCAAGGTACACCTGTTTATGATTACAAAACTTGAATTTCTCTTCCAAATATTAATAAAAAAAGGATATAATATTTATACAAACAGGCTACGATGTCTTCATAGGAAGATTTATTTGAATTGCACTATGAAAAACCATCAGCTGAGCAACTTGGAACTTTAATACATCTGTTTGACGGACTTTGTTTACTTTCTTGTGTCATGGAAATCGGCTTAGAATTTCATGTAATTTTGTCACTACATCCAGGTAAATTTATTATATATGCTTTGAATTGATTTTTTATATACTTTACTTAATTTTCACTTTTTCTTGAAAACATAAAACTTTGGAAGAAACGACTGTATCAACTTTCTAGGTTATGGTGACATCCTTAGCTATGGAAACCGCTTTCTTTTGTTTATTTTCGACCCCTAGAGGAGCGTAGATTTACTCCTAGCAACTGAATTTAGACTGATCCTTGTTTTCGGGGTTAATTTGTTTATATACCCCAGAGAACATTCTTGCCACTATTTTATGTAATATGGCGTCTTTACAAGGCACCTATTATAGATAGAATTTTAGCTTGTCAAATATGGCAATTTTAAATAATAACTTTTTAATCTTATTACTAAGCCTTACTTTTCTGTTATTATCTGGGCAGCTATAATCTCATTGGATAATTAAGAAAATTTAATGCTCTTTTTAATGGTGTATAATTATTATATATTTATTTTTTTGATTCTGTCACCAATTTTTTTCATGTAAACAAATTCGATGTCACTTTTTCTGACTTCTCAAATTTCAATATTTTTATAATTTTCAAATAAACCTCCGTTTAACTCTTATAACTAATACTAAATCCTAAATAAATAATAATTTTACACATCTTTTTTATATGACTAATTACAAGGTTTAGGTTTTCATATTAATTTACCACAATATGAGTTTAATAAGCTCGATTTTTGTCTTTTTACGCGTCCTGCACTATACACGAAAATTAAAGTATTAATTTTTACTTTTATCTTAAATATATTTATACCATAAGAAAAGATGGTTTCTTCCTAACTTTTTTGATATATAGTTTAATTAGGGTTTTTAACTACGATCATTTTAAAACTTATAGCATCATTGGATGTCAAAAGCACTATTTCACCATTATTTAAAATTGTCCCTTTTACTATTACAGAATCCAAACACTTTCGTTTTTATGCGGTCATAACTTAGTTTTAAACTTAACTCTACCTTATATTCTAATTAAATCTAATCCTAATAATATTAAGTAATTTTGAATGAGTCGATCATTATTGGTTTTACCCTAGGGCTTTTTATGTATTATTGTTTATTTTTATTGTTAATATTATAATATAACCCTCTGTATATTTATAACTATCTTGTTATAATATGATCATTAAATTATCATCACATATTTATTTTATACATTTTGTCCTTCCACTGATCTTTTTATATTTATTACAGTCAAGAACAGTTTTCTCCGATATTTTCCGAAGTGTGAATTTCTGTGATTTTTTATTTCTTTTTGTTTATTTAAAATTTGCAAAATGTCTCATTCTGTTTATCTTAGGTACCGTATGCCTTTTTCTTGGTTTAAATCCAATTTTTA
Source organism: Listronotus oregonensis (assembly GCA_019359885.1). Lineage (NCBI taxonomy): Eukaryota > Metazoa > Arthropoda > Insecta > Coleoptera > Curculionidae > Listronotus > Listronotus oregonensis. The sequence goes on along the minus strand of JAHBCN010004872.1, from coordinate 5,020 downwards.
TATTTATATGACCCATTTTATCATAGATATTTATGTTCTTTTTATGTTTTTCCCCTTTTCTTTATGTTTTATAATAAAAATTCTTTATTTAATATTCTTCCATAAGGTTATACCATCTCAATATATATATATATATATATATATATATATATATATATATATATATATATATATATATATATATATATATATATATATATATATATATATATATATATATATATATATATATATATATATATATATATATATATATATATATATATATATATATATATATATATATATATATACTTGTATTGTATATACTGGATATTCTTTTTAAATAGTTAAATCGCGTTTTTTAAGGCAATCTGCAAGTTCGTAGGAGTCAATCGATTTTATGTAATCACAAAACCTATACTTAAGCGGTCCCATCTGGCAAGTATCCAAAAAAGATTTCTTTATACACCACCCATTTGAAGTAATCTTAAGCTACGTTTCCACCGGAGGAACATGAAGGAACTTTTGTGTTTCTGTTGCTTGTTGCTCAAAAATGTTTCCCCAAGTTCCTCAAAGTTCCTAAGTGTTCCTTCTTGTTTCGGCAACAAATGTTGCATGTTTACACGATTGTTGCTGGTTTCCAGTTTTAGCGGTAAACTTCAAAAGAAATTCGGCAACAACAGGGAACAGAAACATATTGTTTTATGAGTGGAAACAGATACTGCAACTTGTAGTAATTTGTTTTTGTCTTTTTAGAGTGCGGTTCGACGTTGAATATATGTTGCAAGGAATCGCAGTGTGAGCAGCAACCGCTCTATTGGTGAAATGGCTTGTCTATAATTGATATCTTCTTTCTGTATTTTTGGGGCAATTTGACATAATAACCATTCTAGATCGGTGCTGGACATTCGTAAGAAATTTTTGCCACTACCATTATTTATATTATTTCCTATGTGTAGATCGTCATTTTTTAATGCATGGAGTAGGTGCATGCCACCATATTCACTTCTATCACGGAGACTTGGTTTCACCCAATATTTGTGCTTTCTTTTTTTCTTTTTTGCCGACAACACTATATAGGCCGCCGTTGCTGCCGCTATTTCATTATCTTGATCAATGTTTATCAACCGCGGTGGAAACACTAACTAAAAAAGTTGCTCTCTCTCAGTTACCAGAAACATTAAAAGTTCTGTCAGTGGAAACAAAAAGTTTACATTTGTTTCCTTCAAGTTTCTAAATTCACAAACAAGAGGAAACACAAAGCAACAAAAATGTTGCTAAATGTTGCTATTTGTTCCTCCGGTGGAAACGTAGCTTTAATGTTACAAAAAATAAAAACTTACCACCATGCTTAACTCCCATCTTCTTAAATTTCCAATAATATTCGACACTCTCCAACCCTGGACATTGTTCTTTCCGTTTAAATAAACTTTTTAAACAGCCAGAAATAAAATTATTTTCTAATTGTGGAATTCCTTGGCTTTTAAAATAATTTAATTTTTTGTATGTTGGTATTATTTTATAGAAAATATAAGTCACTAAAGCTATCGCACCATACAGTAAATAACCGGCCAAAACCATTTTTTGGGTCTTTTAAAATTTGATTAATATCAATATTACTATACTATAATCTAAAAATTGGTAAATGGAAACAGAACTATACCGTTTTTATACCAACTTATTTTTAAAAAAATCTTGTCAACAATATTAATCTTTTTATCAGCAATTAAATTTTGATAAAGTAAGATGGTTATTATTGTAGTAGTCAGTATTACAACTTAAATAGTTACTTGTAATGTAACACGAGTTTATAAAGTAACTTTTTGGAGCCAAACAATCCTGTTCAATACAATTCATTTTTTTCTACGACTTATATTAAATTATGGTTAGTTTAGGAGTACCTGTTTATGTAGAACTAAGTAGAAAATAGTCCTCTTACTGTGCTTTATTAAGAGTGCCCTGTCGCACATATCTGTGTTGCGTAATAACTGCTTTTACACAGATATGCGGAACCAAAGCACATGTGAGAGAGTTTATCAGGCAGAATACTACACAGTGGTTTGTCATTGCCTTCTGTGAGGTGACGAGCTATGAAAAGTCCAATGGACACTCCGAGAATCGAACCCGGGTCTCCACGGTGCACCAGCTCGACCACCAAGTGGAAAATAAGTTATTATATATCAAATTATTAATAATATGTATCCCAAAAAAGTTATGTCGAAATAATAGCAAAAAATGAGTAGTATTGGCCGAAGCCACGTTACTAGTCCATAATAGTGCCAAAAGCTTATCATTGGAAAAAGTATTTCTGTCAATATTCTAACTATACCATGTTTTATTCAAATCAAAAAACCCGACTTGAAAATAAAAGGAATATCCTATATAATTCTGAATTTTTTTCTTCGCCCCTCCTATCTTAAAAACATGGCCGTTTTGGAGCTATGATTATATAACACTTTTGTCTTATTTTTGGCTAAGGACTCTTCCATTAAGCGATGACATGTTTTTTGAATAACCCTGTACATTTAAATCAAATTGATTGCTTTTTGTTTATCGCGAAACACCTCTGATGAGGACTAAAAATCGACTATTGAGCTTCATGATGAGCGAGTTAGTCCATTTAAAACGCTGGTCCTGGGGGGCCAATTTCGCTGCAAGTGGAGACTACCCTTAGAGTACATTTTTTGGGTCGCAGAGTCCGAATTTCGGGATCCCGCAGCTTGGAAATTCTAGCATCACCCCTAAAAATGCAAAGAACACGCTTTTTAGGGGTTTTTTAACAAAAATCTTATAAAAACTTATGAAAATGCTCTTTGGGCACCTAGAAAATACTCCCAGGGTACGTTTTTAGGTCGCTGATTCCAAATTTTGGGGTCCCGAAACCCTTGAACCCCGGCGACATCTCTAAAAGGGAAAAACACTCTTTCTAGGCGTTGCTTTTTTAAAAAACTTATATATTCTTAAAGCACCTAGAAAATATTCTTAGGGTACGTTTTTTGGATTGTTAATTCCGAATTTGGCGGTCCCGACACCCGTAAACCCTGGAAACACGCTTAAAAGGGCAAAAAACATCCTTTTTGGTCGTAAAATGGCTATTTATCCAATATTTAAGGCAAAAAGCAAAAAAAATGTGTTTGCAATTTTTTTAATTGTACGATATTTTAGGGATGATTGGTGGTTGTTTCACCCCCAATAAATTAAAAAAATACAAATTTTTGTCAATATTAACTATTTTCTATATAAATTTTTCAAATTATGCTTAAAAAAACCTAAAAAGGGGTTTTTTGCCCTTTCAGGGGTGACGCTGGGGTTTAAAGGTTTTGCGAACCCCAAAATCGAAATCAGCTACCCAAAAAACGTACCCTGGGAGTATTTTCTTTGTGCCTAAAGACCATTTTTATAAGATCTTTGTAAAAAAAAACCTTAATAAGGGTGTTTTTTGCATTTTTAGGGGTGATGCCAGTATTTCCGAGCTGCGGGACTCCGAAATTCGGAACCAGCGATCAAAAAAAACGTTTTGAATGGACTAAGTGTTGCCTCGCCGAGCATCGTCCTCGCTCATTATGATTTAGGGGTCTAAATAAGCTAGTCGCTTCTAGTTAATAACAAAATTTTTATAATTTTTAATATGGTAGAAGTTATAATTTTTTTTAAAGTGTAAATACATATTTCCCGGTTTTTTTCTAATGCGTTGTTAAGATTTTGTTTATAATATTATGTATATATATATATATATATATATATATATATATATATATATATATATATATATATATATATATATATATATATATATATATATATATATATATATATATATATATATATATATATATATATATATAATATATATGTTTTATATATTATGTTATAAACTACAAATAATTTAGACAAATTTAAAAGCCCTAATTTCTAGTCGGTCATAGTTAGTTCTGGTTAGCAAAGCGGCTTTTTATTTTAGCCAATTATATTTCAGACGTAAAAATGCGGGGATGTATTAAAAAAGACCCCAAATTATTACATTAAAATGTATTTATTTTATTTTTTAGCCGAGTCCCTGCATAATAAAGCATGTTTCATGTGTTAACACTGTCAAGAAGCTCGCCAGCGAGGTGTCGCTAGACGCGAGTAAACTAGTTTATACAATGCGAGATTTGATTTGCCCATCAAATGCGCGAGAAAGATTTTAGCAGTGTATTCCACCCTAGGTTTTGATGTGTCAGATGTGCTAGTTGGAGATGGGTTTATAGGTTTAGGGTTTTATTCCACCTAAAGATACAAAATTAGATATAAAAAATCCGATTTATTATAATTATTTTTTAAAATTAAAACATAAAAGTTTAAGCAAAGTGGGGTTTTCAGTTTTTTTTTTTAATTTTCATGTAGTGAAAAGTAACAAAAAAATGTCCCTCTGTTTGATATTTTTAAAATAAAGTTTTAAACCAATTTTTAAATTGTAAATATATAACAACGTATCTTAAAAACCACAGAATGAATAACTTATTTATTAATAAATTGTATAATATTTATATCAGCACCAAATATATACAAAGTTTTAGTCAGTTACATTTTTAACTTTCTGTTGAAATGGAAGATATTTTAAAGACAAGGTGGATTAAATGTTTAAATAGAAACGAATTAATTGAATTTTTAATAAAGGTAAAGACTATTTTTTTTGCTGATTCCTATTTGTAACATATTTCTTTTAGGAAAACTTTACATCGGAAGCTCAGATTTTAAAGTGTAGAGATATTGATGGAGAAAGATTTGTGGTAAGTGGTCATTACATATGTGTTATCATATTTGTTGCCTAGCTTTTTTAAAGAAAATCTATCCCATCAAAAACACTTATGTTAAAAAAGGGCCAAGTTCCTAACCAAAAATCTCGGGCACCTTAGTACTTAGATTTAAAATTAGACTATAATTTTGTTACACTGTTTTTTGATTTGGCCAATTTTTTACTGATCTGCCGGTATTGACGAATGTTCTTTTTTTATTGATACAGGCGATTTTTTTTCCATTAATACAAACTGAAGTA
>JAHBCN010004871.1:135466-161310 GCA_019359885.1 Listronotus oregonensis | reverse complement strand
GGTGAATAATTCCTAGGTGGTTTCCCCTCGTGCCCTGTGATACTTGCATATTAATACATTTTGCAGTATCCGGATTGCAAAATTTGGATGTTAAAGACATATATTGCTCCAAAGATATATTGTCCAATTCATTAATTCTTTGACTTTCAAGTACCTGAACCCTTTGTCTTAAATATTTGTTTTCGGCAGTAAGGGACTTGATTTGTTGTCTGTACTTATTCTTCCTTGGGCTATCAAAGGATAAACTGGCTGACGTTTGGGTAGATGTTGGAGATGTTAGAGTAGGACTAACTGTAATTGGACTGACGACGATCTCATGCTGAACCTCGGTTTCAACTACATTTGTCTGGTCAGCTGCAAAAATACATTTTAATTAGCCATTAAATAACAACTTTGGTTAATATGTAGTTTTAAGAAAAGAACAATTTATTTGGTTAACAACTGGAGATTTTTTATGCATGGTTGACCAAAAGCTTAAACAATACTTGATTTGTACAAATAACATATAATTGTCAGCTCATTTTAAAAAATTGATGCTATTAGCCGTTACTATGTGGTAATTAATCATCATGAACACTGATAAATAAAACTTCTGTTTTTTACCACTAAAATATATTAACAATTGCGACTGCTGTTTCAACTCACAAGTTAGTGGTAAAAAACATAGTAGTTTTACTTATCATTTTAAAAAGCTAAAAAAAAGTCATAGTTTCAAAAAACTGGGAAAAATCGAAATTGAACATAGAAGATTCAAGTTTATTTTGAATTAAAATATTATTATTTTTATTACCTGGATAAATTAATGCAGGTGGATTCCCTTCTGAAACTAATACTATATCATCTAGAACTTGTATTCCTCTAGATCGTTCCAAAGGCGGTGCACTATACGAATACTGGAACTTCCCTCAAGAGATGGGGTGGGAACTGCAGTGGCTACTAATCGTGCATGCAAGTGACTCGTGAACATCCTCTCTTCAAAATGGTCTGCACATAACGAGTAACTTTTATATAAATTGTTTACTTTGCCAAGCAGGTCTTCTCGATTGGCTTTTAGTGCCCATATTCTGGCTCTGTAAATAAATAATAACATTTTTAAACCATGCTTACTACATTTGACTACAATAAATAGTCTAGTATAATATTTTGTTTTGCGAAAATAAGAATATTTTGAAAAGGAATACGTTTACCTAATAAAAGTGTTCACCATTGACTTAGAAACAACAAAATAATAAACTTGACAATGATTTTGGTTTGAATTAGTTTTGGAATGTCTTAAAAAGATAAACAAAAAAGCAAATATGTTTGTAAATTTTATTAATAACAAAATAGGCTCATACCAAATAAAAAGGCCTTTAAAATGATGTATTACACGACCCCTTGTTCCATCTTAAAATTTTAGGGTGGTAGCCCTGGGGTTTAAAGTAGCACCATCTATTTTTTTGTAAAAAAACCTTCCCCCTCAATAAATTTGTTGGCGTGTTTCGGCAAAATTCACATATAACGTGAGTGGTAAGTTTTAAGATAAACACCCTTTATATATATATATATATATATATATATATATATATATATATATATATATATATATATATATATATAATAATATATATACAGGGTTACAGCTAAAGTCGACCTAGATCCGTTAAGGGCGTATAGTATCCATTATTTCTGACAGATTTCACCATGTAACACCCTATCCCAAACCTAACCGTTTTCGAGATATTCGAGTTTTATTTTTTTTTAATGAAAAATGCTGATTTTTTACCTATTACATTGGATATTTTAAATTATTTGAGGCTTATTATTATTATTATTTATTTTTGACAAGTAAAATAAGATGCTTTATGGCCCCAATAACCAATATTGTACATAAGTTAACTAAATAGGTCGTAGTAGTTGATTAAAAGTTAAAGAAGTGAATAAAAAAATAAAAAGTTTATTGTTCTTTAAAGGATAATTGAAAAAAACATTATGGCACCTGTTTTGCTGATATGCCTAAAAATATCTACGTTTTTTCAGCTATCCAACGAGGTATAACAATCTAGGGCCTCATTTGAATTCATAGAAAAAACTTACTTGTTAGGCCTCAGGTAGCAATTGTAACATTCCCCCGCCTATTGTCCTTCAAGGTACGGCGGTGCGTGTAAGCGAGACAACTTACGATTTATGCAGGAAAAATAATGTGTTTGGCTAAAAAAAATATTGTGTTTGGTTGTTAGTCTGCTTATGTGATTCGTGCATGGTAGATGCGATATTCTTTTGCTGTCTGTTTTCTATTCGACTTGGCTGTGTTTCTGGACTGTTTTTTTCTAATTTGTGACTGCTGTGCTAGTAAACTGGACTCCGATTTGTGCTTGTGATACGGAACTGTTGAAAATGACAACCTTCAGGAACGACGAATACGCTGATATGTTGATTTGCTACGGATACTGCAATTGTGTTTCCGTACAAGCTCGCAATGAATACATAAGACGCTATCCCGGCCGTCGAGTGCCGGATGTTAGCGTATTTGACGGAGTTTATAGAAGACTTCGAGAAACTGGCTCCATTTTAAGACGAAGTACAGACTTGGGAAGACCACCTGTAAATGATAATGACGAAGAACAAGACAATGAGATAGTGGAACGATTTAGATTGGATCCAACCACTTCCACTAATATTGTTGCCCGTGATCTGGGAGTCTCGCAATGGAAAGAGTGGTTTACCGTACATACAGCGGGCCTATACCCATACCATTACACGCCGGTACAAGCTATTGAAGAAGGAGATCCCGTGAGAAGATTGGATTTCTGCAGGTTTATGCTTAATGCGGATGTAGAAGACCCAACTTTTCTTAAAATTGTGGACAGATGAGTCAAAATTTGATAAAGATGGGATCACCAATTACCACAACGCTCATTATTGGGCCCCAAAAAGACTAAAAAACCCCAACAAGAAGAGAGTAAAGGGGTCACAAAGTAGATTCAGCGTGAATGTGTGGATGGGCATCATTTCTAATAATTTAATTGGGCCATACTTTCTCCCCGACAATTTAAATGGTGAAGACTACGAAAACTTCCTAAGAGGAGACATTAACGATTTACTGGATGATTTGCCACTTAATCTGGTTAGAGACATGTGGTTTCAGCGTGATGGCTGCCCTGCACATTTCAGGAGAAGTGTCAGGGAGTGGCTGGACACAAATTATCCCAATAAACGGATTGGACGAGGTGGGCCTTTACCCTGGCCAGCCAAAAGTCCGGACCTAACCCCCATGGATTTTTATGTATGGGGGCATATGAAGAGTCTTGTATACAGTGAGCCCAACCCAATATTGTCAGTTGAAGAATTAAAAGACAAAATAATTAATGTGGCGGATGAAATAAGAAGGACTTTAACTACTGGTGTAGTAAAAGTGGACTTCGTAAAGAATGCGAAGATGTGTACAGAATAGAGGCGGACATGTTGAACATGAAATTTAGACATAAGTAGAGAAGTTTAATAAATGTTATTTTGTACTCACCTATTGTTTTCTTTTGTTAACTTGGGTTAAGGGACAAGTTAGATTTAAGAAGCGCCATTATTTTTACCTTCCGTGTAGCTTATGAAACTAAGTTATTTGTATGAATTCAAATAATACCCTAAATTGTTATACCTCGTTGGATAGCTGATAAGACGTAGATAATTTTAGGCACATCTGCAAAACAGATGTCATAATAATTTTTCTACATATCCTTTATAGAAAAATGACCCATATAATTTTTTATTATTTTTTTTAACTTTTAATTATCTACTACGAACTATCTATTTAACTTATGTACAATTTTGTTTATTGAGGTCATAAAGCATCTTATTTTACTTGTAAAAATTAAATAATAATAATAATAAGCCTCAAATATTTCAAAATATCTAATGTAATAGGTAAAAAATCAGCATTTTTCATTAAAAAAAATAAAATTCGAATATCTCGAAAACGGTTAGGCTTGGGATAGGGTGTTACATGGTGAAATCTGTCAGAAATAATGGATACTACATGCCCTTAAAGGATATAGGTCGACTTTACCTGTAACCCTGTATATATTATATATATAGATATATATATATATATATATATATATATATATATATATATATATATATATATATATATATATATATATATATATATATATATATATATATATATATATATATATATATATATATATATATATATATATATATATATATATATATATATACATATTAAGTATTAAAATTGGTTTTAATTCGAGCGCCCCAAAAAACTCCGTATACCAAATTTGGTCAAAATCGGAGTTGCGGACACTTTCTAGACAATTACCAAAAGTTTAATTTTTACTAAAATATACAAAAAAATTTGTTTAAGTACTTACCGGTTAGCATCCTTAGGAAAACTAAAGAATTTCTTCTTTGAGTTATAACCTTTATTAAAACAGTTTCGCACTGCACAAACATGATGATGTCCTAATGGTTTTTTGTCACTCATTTTACCGAAGTGTAAAAAATAAAAATAAAACGCAATGTTCAAAACGATCAACTAAAACACACAAAATTATACCTACGGCTATGGCGGCTAAACGTACAATAATACCGAAAGTTCTCCCGACTGCACGCCAAAGACATCTTTTCCCGGACAGGGCGGAGCATAAAGCCTGCGCGACGAGATCGGCGCTAACCGTTACCGCCAAGAGAGTGTACAGCTGTAAGTAAGCTGTGATCCTAACTCAAAATGTTAACTGATAGTAAACTACGCTAAACCGGTTTTCGTAGTTCTGTCTCAGTCAAAAATTTTGCAACAACAAAAAAGAGTTGTTTACAGAAGCTTTTTTCGGGTTTCGTTTTACGAACGATTCTTGAACTATCCGAGAACCGCCCAGAACTGTATGCGCAGTAGCTCAATACTTTGAATCGTTCTCTGACAGTTCCAGGATTACCAGACATTTGAAAATCTCGAACGCAATCATAATCCACCGATACAGACGGTTTTAGAACTGTCCCAATGTAGTCCTAGAAAAACGCGAACTCAGAATTAAAAAGTCCGAGAACAGTTCTTTAAAACCCGAACAGGCAATTTTGAACTGCGCAAGCGCCGGACGGTTCTAGAACAGTAATTTACCGAACCCAAAAACAGCTAGAGATAAACTAAAATTATTGGGAAAAAACTGACTTGTACCTCTTTATAAATAAGGCCATATATGTAGGAAAGGTGCAAAGGGTCTCGTTAAATTTATTTTTTAATTCTGGTAAAGTTTCCTTAGTTTTATCCATTAGTGTATATCTAAACGTAATATGGAGAAAAGGAACCGAATTGTAAAGGACTATACTATCGTATCTATTAATTTTTAAACAAAAAAATAACAACAAAAGGGTTACTTCTTTTTTTTGGAAATGTTCATTTGTAGTTTGTGATAAAAAAGGTGGATAAAATTCGGCCTTTTTTTGCCCATCATATTCGTAAAAGTTCAAAGTTTTAATTTGAACCATTTTATTATATTTATAATAAGTCCAAGTATTTACTCATCCGCAATGAATTGGTAAAAAAATCAGAATGGCAAGTACCAAAAAAAAACTATACACTTGCTATTTTTAATGAATGTTTGCCATTTTACACGTTTTTTGATCTTTTATGAAAAAATATATATGATGCGCTTTGTGCACCAACATAATTTTTTTAAATCCTTAATATTACACTTAATAAGTTTATAAACTAGTATTTATTTATTTTGGTGCGCATCATCAATTTTTTTACAATAAAATATCAAAGAACGTGTAAAATGGCAAAAATTTAATATTTATATATACAGTATGTCCACGGATAAGGTGTTAAAAAAAATTTTTATTTTGATTTTATCGAAAAAAGCTACTCTTGATAAAAAATTTTGCTACTTCTAAAATAAGAGGGGTAGAAAATTTAACATATTTTTACGGGGTGTTCAGAAAATTAAAAAAACTTAAAATGATGATAAAGTGCATTTATTCGAGAAGATATGGAAATAAGTCACTAGAAAAGTTGTTCAAAATTAAGAGGCATCCAATACCCAAATTTTTGAAAAAAAGGCCTACTTTTATTTATTTGTGATTAAATTTATTTTAATATCGTCATTTATTAGAGGGGAGATAAACAATTTGTTTCAATCGGCCCCATAAGAAAAAATCCATTATAGTTAAATCTGGGCCCTAGAGGCCAATGGACTGGTCCTTGTCTCCAATTTGGAATTAGTAAATTGATTATTTTAATGTTCATCACAGATTAATAAAGCAGGCCGATTTTGTCGAAAATTGGTATAAGGAACAAACCTTTACTTTTGAACAACTTTTCCTAGTAACTTATTTCCATATCTTCTCAAATAAATTCACTTTACTCTTGAACCATTTAAAGTTTTCTCAATTTTCTGAATACGCCTATAAAATTTGTTAAATGTTTCTATCCCAATCTTACTCTAAGAAGTGGCAAAGTTTTTTTCAAGTATTTTTTAAAAAAAATTAAAAATAAAGAGTTTTTTCTATTCAACACCTTTTCGTGGACATATTGGATGTCCACGGAAAAGGTATTGAATAGGAAAACTTCTTAATTTTTAATTTTATCCAAAAAAGCTATTTGTGGTAAAAAATTTTGCTACCTCTTAGAGTAAGATTGGGATAGAAACATTTAACAAATTTTATAGGCGGTATTCAGAAAATTGAGAAAATTTTAAAGGGTTTCCCAAGAGTAAAGTGAATTTATTTGAGAAGATATGGAAATAAGTTACTAGGAAAAGTTGTTCAAAAGTAAAGGATTGTTCCTTATACCAATTTTCGACAAAATCGGCCTGCTTTTATTAATCTGTGATGAACATTATTTTAATATCAATTTACTAATTCCAAATTGGGAGACAAGGACCAGTCCAGTGGCCTCCTAGGAGTCCAGATTTAACTATAATGGATTTTTTCTTATGGGGCCGATTGAAACAAATTGTTTATCGTACACCTCTAATAAATGCCACGATATTAAAATAAATTTAATCACAAATAAAAAAAAGTAGGCCGATTTTTTCGAAAATTGGTATTAGAGACTGCCTCTTAATTTTGAACAACTTTTCCTAGTGACTTATTTCCATATCTTCTCGAATAAATGCACTTTACTCTTGTATCATTTTAAGTTTTTTTAATTTTCTGAACACCCCGTATAAAATATGTTAAATGTTTCTATCCCAATCTTATTTTTAGAAGTAGCAAAATTTTTTATCAAGAGTAGCTTTTTTCGATAAAATCAAAAATAAAAAAGTTTTCTCTCTTCAACACCTTATCCGTGGACATACTGTATATATATATATATATATATATATATATATATATATATATATATATATATATATATATATATATATATATATATATATATATACGAGTATATATATATTATATATTTTTAATAGTTTTTTTTATGGGCAATTTATAAGAAACAAATAAAAGATTTTGACAACAATAATAGATATACTAAATTTGAAATAAATTGCACACTTCAAAAATGTTATTTTGAAGGTTTTCTGTAACTTAACATCCAATTATTATTTCTATTTTTATTTTGACATAATACCACCTATTATTATAAAAGCCGAATAAAAAATTTAATTGTAAAGCAACCAGATTGACTTTATTACATAAACTAAGATAATATAATTAAAAAAAACTAAAGGACAAGAACACTTGTTGACAAGAATTTTCAAAATATTGATAGTTTGACATGGTTACATAAAAATAAAACAATTAAAAGAAAACCAAACCAAAAAACGATAATAATTTTCTAACAATGGATTTCATAATGGCGGCCGTTAGCTCTAATGCAAAAATTGCACATTTTCATTTTCTTACTGCATTTAAAAGTATTGTAGGCATATTTTAAATAAATTTAAAGGCACAATTAATTGCTTGCTATAGACTGACATTGTATCTTAAACAGTCGGTTTTTTTTTAAAACATTCTTCTCTTTCCAATTAAAATCGTTAGGATATAGATAAAAAAAACATGTGTAATAACCTACTTTATTTTTGTTTCTTTTCTTTTACTATTACAAATATATATATATATATATATATATATATAATATATATATATATATATATATATATATATATATATATATATATATATATATATATATATATATATATATATATATATATATATATATATATATATATATATATATAACATTAAGTTTTGTTGTAACATTAAGCTATGTGTTAACTAAATCCCTACAAACTTGCAAAGTAGATGATTTTGTCATTAAGTACCTCAACATACAACACACTAAGCTAGAATCCAACTGTGTATTTCTTTTGTTTTTTATAATGAGATCACCATAATATTAAATATAATATCCGCAAATTAATATAATAATTAGCTGATGGTCTAATTATCTGTCCTGGCCTTTTGTCTTTAATACTTCGTCTGTAGCAGAGAATTTTAGTATATAAAAACTACTACCCTTAACTAAACTTTTAGGGTCCATTTTTAAATTATCTCTGAATCATTTTTATAATTATTTATTGATTCTCCCCAAGCTCCACAATAACATAGATTTAATTAAACGTCAGCACTGCAGAATAAAGGATTTTCAATTATGAAATTGCTATTACTGAAATATTTAAATTTATGTAACATGATCCTCATTTTTATTTTTTTATTATTATGTAATGGTTTTGACGAGTATTAAGGTTTTTATAAAAAATATAATTTTGCACTTTTCACATATAAATATATAGATTACGAAATTCTTCAGCATTACACAGGTCTATACAGGGAGGTCCATTTAGTTTGCAACAAATGGGAGAATCTTTTATCTGTAATTTGTCATAAAATTTTATTCTTTACAAAAATGGGTGCATGATCCCAAACTATATTAGCAGTAGTTAGTTTTATTAAAAGATTATATAAGGTAAGTCAAAAATATTAAAAAGTTCTTAAGTGTTAAGTACCCTTATTTCAAAAAATATAACAAAATGTAAAATAAAAAAGTTGTTTAGAATTAAAAGTTGTGCTTAAATTCCAAGTCATGGCCTCCTATTCAAATTTTTATTTATTTATTTATTTTTTTTTGAAGATTTTGAATTACTACTGTATAAATCATATTTTTATCATTCTAATGTAATATTTTTTAAAGCAGCCACAACCTAATTTGTTTTAAATATCTTTTTTAAACTAAAGCGTATTTGGAAAATTTAAATGGATTTATATTTTTTCAACTAACTGCCAGATTCAGGTTTGTTGCAAGGATATTTTAATAATAATAAAGTCCATATAAAAAAGTTTTATTTAACATATACTTTTGCTTTCATAATCTTATGAAAGAATATTTAAAATAATTTAAAACAGAAATTTTATTTGTTAAATAGGACTCTTTTATATGAACATTGTTATTAGTAAAATATTTGCTTTGTTAAAAGGATTAGGTATTTGTAAAATTCTAGATATTATTTGTGAAATTTAACCTGAAGATGGGGGTTTGCTAAAAAAATTTAAATTCAGTTAACTACGCATTAGTTTGAAAGAGTGTATTTAAAAGTGATTTGGTAGTACCCACTCTAAATAAGTATTAAATAAAAATATGTATCATACAGGGGTAATCCAAAATTTTCTAAAAAAAAAATGGTATTTAAGAATAATTTTTAATTCTAAACAACTTTTCTATTTACCATTTTGTTATATTTTTTGAAATAAGAGTACTTTACTCTTTAGCAATTTTTATTTTTTTTTACTTATCCTGTATATCCTTTGACTTTTAATAAAACTAACTTCTGCTATTAGGTATAGTTTGGCATCATGCACCATTTTTTATAAATAATGAAATTTTGACAAAACAAAAAAAAAACGAGTCAAAAACTTTCCCATTTGTTGCAAACTTAATGAACCACAGTATAAAGGATTACAAAATTACTCAGGAATCACACAAATTCCTAAGCATTAAAAAAGTTTTAGTGTAATCTTGAAACAAAAGTACATTTTTTATTCGGCGGTTACCCTCTCGGTACAACCAGATTGTGTAAAAATTATTTTTAAAAGTGGAAAACACCACGTTAATTTTATACCTTATTAAAAATATTAAATGCGAGGAGCCTCTCTCTCATCATTTTTGTACACATATTGTGCAGTTTTTAACAAATACTGCGAAACACTGCAAGACCCTGCGATGCATGCACACTGCAAAGTATTGCCAGGCACTGCAAAGAATTGTAAGGCGCTGCAATGTATTGCGGGACACTTTCAAGGCCCTTTAGCATTGAAGCACTGTTAGACATCGTGACGCACTGCGAGACACTGTGTGGTATTGTGAGACATTGCAAAGTTCTGCAAGACACTGCGGGACACTCTGCAGTGCCTTAAATAAATCTTGTATACATATTGCAGACAGTGAGAGAACCCTTGGCTAAATGTAACCAAGAACCAAATATAAATTTTAAATATTTCTTAAAGTTATAAATATTATTTTTATATAAACTAAGATACCAAGCATGGCATATTCAATTTGTTAATGTTAACATATTTTATCATTAAGATGGGTATTGGATCTTTTATAAATGAAAGAAAATAATAGCTTATTCACAGGTGCAAGTATAAAATTTACTTTCTCGTACATAATATGGGATGGGATAGATCTGGAAGAGTATCATAAAAGTGGGTTAGATCGTATAAAAAATATAAATACAGATCTTGCATCACAAGGCTTTTTTAAAAATAAAGCTACAATGAAGCACCCGATCCGAACAGTTGTTTATTTAGTTTTATGTCTACGGCTTTCATGTTTTATTATTAAATATGAGGGGTGCAATGCTTTACAACTTAATTTTAAAATTCTTGTAAGCTCAATTCTGTTTATATTATATCCACTCTTAGTTAAAAAACACCATTAAAACATGGAAAAAAATATTTTTTATACTAAGCAAATGACGAACAAAGAAAAAAGATTTTTATTCATTATTTGGTTAATCAGCTAATTGTAATATAACCCATCAACCATATTATTTGTCAAAGCTCCCATAAGATTAAGATCTGTAAGAGTTTATTGGATCATGTCTAGTATCACAAAATTTCAAACACAGGCAGGCGGATTAAGATACATTAAAGAATAAATTTATCCTTACTTCACTAATTATATCCATTTTTAAAAACGACTTTACAGGATTTAATTATTTGTAAATAAATTAATTTTATTTAGTTATACTCTTATACTACATCTGACAAAGTATATATACCAGTGGCGGCTCCTCCTTAGGTTTGCAGGTTTGCGCAACCCCCAAAAAAGGTTTAAAATAAAATTTTAAAAATATATATTATATTAATCATTACATAGTTACAGATTTTTTAAAAATTTATTCGAACATCTGTATTTATTGTTTTATTAATGTTATCTCGAAATAACAGCCAAATTATTATAAAACTTAACTGCTAAAATATCATTAATTTAATCGCGCGTGGCGTCGCATCCTAGAAGCCGATGCCGATGCGATGGTTGCAATCAAAATGCAAACCCAATTGGATTCATTACGAGTAAGCGTAAGTATATGGAGTTGCCTATCTTGGCATTGGGCGCTGAATTTAGTCTCATAAGGGTGAAGGGTTTGCAGTTCCACTGCAAACCTTTATTTATCTCGCTGGCTGATTTACG
The DNA here is from genome assembly GCA_019359885.1 of Listronotus oregonensis. Lineage (NCBI taxonomy): Eukaryota > Metazoa > Arthropoda > Insecta > Coleoptera > Curculionidae > Listronotus > Listronotus oregonensis. The sequence continues at coordinate 149,666 of JAHBCN010004871.1, read as the reverse complement.
ATTTATTGAAGTATAATTTGTTATTTTGGTTATATGTTAACATATGTAGCTACTTGTATGATTTTTATTACAGTTTTTGTATGTCTATTTATTTACATTAAATTTTTTTGGGGTTATTTATTTTTTTTTTTAAAAGGGGAACCTTAAATTTGGAACCCCTTTTCTTTTTAACCCACGAGCCGCCACTGATATATACATAGGCAACACGAAAAATGTTAAAAATAAAAAAACCCCCGGGGGGTTTTTTCAAAAAATTTTTTTTTGGAATTAAAAAAAAAAAAAAATTTTCTAAAAAAATCCAAAAATTAAAATCCCTAAAAAAAAGTATTGTTTTTAGTGTCATGAAAAGTTGTAAAAAAGACAAAAAATTTTCCCCCCCTTTTTGGTTGAACCTTTTCCTATAAACAAACAAAAATTTTTTCCTCCAAAAAGTTTGGAATTTTTTCCCTTAAAAATTTTAGAAAAGAAAAAAAAATTAAAAGAGAAAGTTTATCTATTTATTGTTAGACATTCTTGTTTGAGTTGTAAAAAAAAAAAAATTCCATTTTTTTTTATTTTATTTTTTAAACGATTTCAATTTTCAATTTAGTTTTCATTTAAAATTAAAATAAAAAACTTAAAAAAACTCAAACTTAACCTAGTTAATCTTTTAACAAATTCCATTAAAGATTTATTAAACTTTTAAAACAATTTTTAGGTAAAGGAACAAATTTTGGGTTTTAAAAAAAAAAATTTTTTATATAGTTTTTTTAAATTTTAAAAACCACCCTAATTTTATTTATATGTTTTTTAAAAAATGTAGGAAATTTTAAAACCGGTTTGGCAAAACAAAAAAATGTCTTTGGTTTTTCCAATTTTAAAAACTAGAAATAAAAAAGAATGAATTTGGCGTACCCGAAACTTTAAATTAAAAAATTTAAAAAATTTTGAAGATTTAAAACTCCGAACGTAGGTTTTCATCGATTATATCAGTCCATGTTGCCATATTGTACGAAAATCCTATTGGCCCAAATAAAAATATGAAGTTTTGTTAATCTACAATAATTTATTTGCCCCAATTTAGAATGTGCTGAGCTGAATATAGGTCAGAAGATGGCCTCATTTAACTACACCATCCAGCGACTAGAGTTAAACAATTTTTTTCTTTGGTCCTTTAATTCCAAGTTAACCAAAGGCAGAAAATACATAATCAAAAAAAACTTTTTCCGAGCTTAACAAAAATCTTAAAATAATTATAAGTAGGTAACTAAATATTTTTTCAAACGTAAACAAGCTTTTAACGGTGTTGCCAGTTGCAGAATCAGTCTTTGATAGAGCTGCCATCCGTCTGGGTTTTCCCCCGATTTGTCCTATAGTTTCTAGTTTCGTGGGCGTCCGAGGGACGTCCGGGAGGAGTTTTTAAAAAGTGTCCGGGTAAAACCCGGACACTTTTTGTGTCAGGCAAGACCCGAATAATTTGAAGATAAGCGACAAATTTAAAAAATCGGATTAAAAATGTATTCGTAATCGATATATATATATAAATTTAAAAATTAAATTTTTAAAATTAATTTTAAATAAAAAACAAAAAATCCTTAAAATATTTAAACTAAAGCCTAAAGAAGTCCCAAAAACATTTTTTGTCATATCTCTGGAGCCGTTAAGGTAGGCTAGCTAAATTTGGTAATTTGTTTATTTTCTAACCCCTCACCTATAGTTCAGGAAATAAAGCTCTTTGGCTAGCAATTCTTTCGACCTACATTGATTTACTTAAAATTTTGAAAGTAGGTAAGAAATAGCCCAAGGATCAAAATCTATATCATGCCGAGGGGTGCTTTTATCCTGGGGTGGTTACCACTCCATCTCGGAAATTATTTTTTTAAATTACCTTTTGACCACAGGTATCGATGAAAAAACTAATTCTAAATAAAAAATATTTAATATTTTTTTCGTAAAATTAATCATTTTCAAGTATTTCACGATTGAAAGTAACAGTTTTTCGACGAAAAAATCAACGTTTGTCATCTGTTTTTCGCGAATAACTCGAAAAATATGCATTTTATCAATAAAACTGTAAGAGCAAAATTGTAGCTTATAAAAAAATTAAGAAAATTTATTTTTTATAATTCCTATACGACCAATATGCACCGAGCTACGGTGTGTTAATGGTTAGCTTTTGTTCGTCAAATGCTAAACTTGAGATATTCAAAGTTAAGTAGCGGAAAAACTGTGCATTTTTCGACGAAAACCGCAGTAGCTGCTATTTTGCTTAAGAGATTACTGATAAATTCATAAGGTTTTTTATGAGAATTTATCAGTTATAGAGATCTGGACATTTTTCGATCTTAATAGACTTTTAGGATTCCTATTGGAGCCTAACATTTTCTACACGAAGCAGTGATATATTTTCTATTAGGATTTTTTTACAGGTATACTGGATATTGGCTGGTATTTTTTTTGACATGACGCAGTTTTGGACGTTTTATTATAGTCCGAGAGCTGATGAACAATTTTGAGTAGGTTTTTGAGGCCCTTTGAAAATTTGTGAAATTGTCCTTGAAGGACCCCTAAACATAAAAGTAAAGGTCTGGCTAAAGGTTAGCAATTCCCTACCAAACCTTAATTTTTTTTATTTCAAGAGTTGGTAGGGGGCCGATTCCCAACAGGGCAGTGGTAGTGGCCACTAAAGGTATGAAATCATACTATATAGACCAATTCATCATGTTCAAAAACATCTTTGCCATCTGCACTTGAAGCTGTTAATAACGTGATGCTCGTTAGAGAAGCTAGTCGTCAATTTAATGTTTCAAGTTCAATAATTACACCATTTAAAGCAAGGCTGCTCAACCTTTTTAATAGTCGGGCCAAACGGAGGATTCAGGCATTTAGGGCGGCCCATTGACAATTCCTATTCTAGTTAGGTACTCTTAGGACATGCGCAATAAAACTCCAATATTAAAAAATGAAATTAATAATTATTGTTTATTTTTGTTAGGTAATATTTAATTATTAAATAATCAGATAAACAACGAAAATCAAACGACCAATGAAGATAATAAAGACAAAGAAGAATCATGTACAGAAACTCTAAGAAGATAATAAAAAGGAAACCTTACACTACAAAAAAAATCATGAAATCAGCCTAGCACAAAAAAGTAATGATAAAATTATGGAAAGTAATATAGATGAAAAATGAAATAATGTCATTCGAACTAATGTTTCCATTAAACAATTTGAAGATCATTTATTTTAACCAGGTTCTTAAAAATATAAATTTAAATACAAAAAGTAAAACTGCCATCTGCTATTTTTTATATATCACGGCATATAGTAAGCATTTGGAATCAAAGGATCTTCAGAAAAAATAGAAAAAAATATATAAAAGTCCTTAAATACATAAAAACATATTTTTTTAATAGTATTACTTAGGAAATGCCGTTAGGTGGCCGAAACTGGTGCGTTTACCCTACTCCTTAAGAGAAAAGATCAGCAAGAGATGCTGGAAAGTTCATTATTCTTCCAAAACAAGCGCGTGAAACCTTTGAAACATTATTTTCTTACTGATTTCAATAGTTCTATTGTATTATTATTCCATAAAACTGTAACAATTTGAACAGTTCATTCAGAGAGTAAATAGCTAACGCAATATCAAAACTCTTGGTAGTCCCTTGTCCAATGTTCCTGTTTAGTTCACAGCAAGTAAGACTTACGTGTTTCCTTTAACGTGGACAATTGCAAGAAATGATTTTCCTTTTTTAAACGCTGAGTGTTTTTCAGATCTTGCCAATTAGAAGAAAAGAATATGCCCTATAGGGCAAACTCCTTGTTTTATGGAAATGTGGTTAAGGTTTATTCAACTTAGCTGTAACCATTTTTATTTAGTTACTGTTTTAATAAGTATTGCAAGGTTAAGTGCGTACTGTCGGAAAGAGACAGTAAACGTAATAAAAGAACTTCCAATTTTATTAATGGCGCATATATACTATCAAAACAAATCTCTAGTAGTAGTAGTATATGTATAGTATTATATAAATTTATGTGCAACTTTTAAACGTTCCTTGGGGACAAAAAAATCACAAGGTAGGTAATTTATTTAGGTACAAGAGTTAAGCGTAAAAAATATTTTTATAAACATTTTTTTAACACCAAATAAAAACATAGTCAAAAGTTTACCCTTGCGCGCTTATTATTTACAAGAAGAAGTCATAAAGTTTCTATAGAGTGCTACCACATAATGATTGTTAAAGTGATACCAATTTTTATAAAAATATATTATGGTTCACAAAATATGAACTTGATAATACTTAATCTACTTTACTTGCACCTTTTTACAATACACATTTAAGATTGTTCAAAAAGCTTTTAAAGGATAAAGGCCGTAAGCCCTATACTACACTTTATTTGTGTTTACAGCCAAAATTAGGCTATTACGTAATTTTACGTAGAGAAAAAATCATGTGGGGTAGACAGATATACACATAAAAAAGTTAGCCAACGTGTTTTAAATAATAAAAATAATCGAAATTAACTGAGCGGTATTATTGAAATTATATATATTTAAAAGTTTACTAGTATAAATTAAATACAATGTAATAATTTTATGCCTATAGTTGTTTTTTACTTGCAAGCACTTTTACAGTGCTAAATAATTTGTTCCATTTAAAACAATACCTATGGAAATAAACAAAACTTACCTGAAAAATAGTTTTTTTTGTTTGTTTGTTCGCCCATTATGACTTTTAAATTATATATATATTTTTTTAAATATTGTACAAACATTAATTTTTTGGGTAATTGTCTCGAAAGTTGCCTAATCTCCGATTTTGACCAAATTTGGTATACAGGGTTTATTTGGGGCGCTAATTACGAATCTGAAAAAATATTTTTTCGGCAACGTTTTGTTTTTGAGATATTAAGCATCAAAGTTGAAAATCAAACTAACCTCATTTTCACTATATTCCCCTTTTTTGTATACAATTCTTGATTTTTACAAATAAAGTGACACACAATATTTTATAAACATCTTTTATTTTTATTTATTTTACACCTTTTTTCCATTAAATTGCGAACTTTTAGGTCAAAGACAGCGACCATATTGGCTTATAAAATCCCTAGTGTATACATGGTTGCGGTCACATTGCGGCGTGTGAAAGTAGAGGTTTGCAAATAAATGGAAAAACGGTGTAAAATAAATATAAAAACAAGTTTTTAAAAGGTATTTGTGAAATATTATGTGCCAATTTAAATAAAAAATCAAGCTGCCTTTGAACTTGGAAGTTCGCAATTTAATAGAAAAAAGGTTTAAAATAAATAAAGGTAATTTTTTACTTACCGGGCCCACGGCCGATTTTATTAAAATTTTGTATAACGAGATATTTTGGGGCACTGATCACGAATCTGAAGTCAAATTTTGCCGTACACTTTTAGTTTTTATGTTCTAACGCCCCACTGGGACCTAACCTCAAAATTGTGCAAACTTTCCTAAAATTCCTCCTTCTTAAAACCAATTACAGCCAAAATTTAAGATTTTATGGAAATAAACCTATTATTTTATAAGATAAATTTGATTTCACCTTTATTTAACAAATATTTTTAATAAAAAATAGCACAACAAAAATATAATTTTTAATTTAAAAAATGTCAACAAAATTGTCTAGTGATTTTAGACAGTTTTATGTTGATACGCCAGGGACCCAGGAAACAATTGAATGGCTTACTTTTCAAATTTAAATCGCGAAAAATAAAAATAATTCAAATTTATAAAGTAGGCCATATAATTGTTTCGCGTGTCTCTGGCGTACCAACATAAAACTGTCTAAAATCACTAGACAGTTTTGTTGACATTTTTAAGAGTAAAAATAATATTTTTGTTGTGTTATTATTTATTAAAAATATTTGTTAAATGAAGGTGAAATTAAATTTATCTTATAAAATAATAAGTGTATTTCCATAAAACCTTCCATTTTGGCTGTAATCAATTTTAAGAAGGAGGAATTTTAGAAAAGTTTGTACAGTTTGGCGTTATAAATCAAAAACTAAAAGTGCCCGACAAAATTTGACTTCAGATTCGTGATCAGCGCCCCAAAAAAACGCCAGTATATAAAATTTCAATAAAATCGGCTGAGGCCCGGTAAGTAAAAAATTACCTAAATAAAAATAAAAGGTTTTAAAAGTTGTTTATAAAATATTGTGTGCCACTTTATTTGTAAAAATCAAGAATGGTGTACAAAAAAAGGGGAATATAGTGAAAATAAGGTTAGTTTGATTTTCAACTTTAATGATTAATATCTCCAAAAAGAAACGTTGTCGAAAAATGTTTCCAGATTCGTAACCAGCGCCCCAAAAAACCCCCGTATACCAAATTTGGTCAAAATCGAAGAGGAGGCAACTTTCGAGACAATGACCATTTTTTTTGCCAAATCGGAAATTCGCTTGCCTACATTTTGACAAAAAAATCACATAAAAATTATTTTACGGAACTTTTTTCCAATAGTTTCCGCTGGGGTTATATTCCTACTATAGCTTATTTATTTTCTTGGTAATGAAACGAGAGAATTTTGGCTTTAATTTTATCTGCCTTTTACTTCCCCTGTACTTTTAAAAGCTCTTTGGGCTTGACAGAGTTTACCAGAATCTTTTCTTGCTGAAATAAACATTATTTTAATATTATATTTAATTTTACAGATAAATATGAATCCGGGTAATTCCACACGCCAAGTTCACTACAGTGTAGACGCTTCTTCTTATACGAGTGTTTGGATTCAGATGAAAAAAATAATTTTAATAACGTCTAATTTGAGGAAAGCATAAAATTTCTGCAAACAACTTATCCAATTTTTAAAAATTTCTAGATAATTTTCATTTAGCTAGACCATGACGTCTTTATAACCCCGATCTCTATACTGCAACCCGAAATGTACCTGCTAGTTTCAGCTAAAACTTTAAATTTTCTCTCCTTAAACTTTTAGGTATTATGTATTTTTTAGAAAATATCTGACAAATGTTCAAAACACTATGTTAAATAGGGTGTTTTAAATTCGACTCTCACCATTGGGATCTTGGAAACGGTAAGAGATACGAAGAAGTTTAAATTGGGGCAAAGTTGCGTATTGGGGAGCCCAATAATACACCGTTGAAAACTTGAAGTTATCTTTTGTACTTTCGGAAATATAGCGGAAAAACTTTAATTTGCAATTTTCGTTTTTATTATTTTACGAGTTTTTTTCAACAGATAAAAAAAATTTAAAAATACATTCTCGTTGAAACATTTTCCTTAAACCGACATCAACTGTATTTTTCTTATGGGCGCATTCTTGAATTTTTGCATTTTTAAATAGCCACTTTTAATGTCATTTTAATGATGTATAACAAGTTGCCCTTATGGCCCCGAAATTCGAAAATTTTAAAAAACAAATACAATTATACCTTAATAGGCTTTGAATTTTTAATTCTGTCACATTTAAATGCCATTTTGTCTTATTGCGAATTACTGTGTTGCTAAAAATGACTTTTACGAATGAAGAAAAACGAGATATGATAAAACTTTATTACAAAAACAATATAAAGTGTGAAATCATGGGAAATGTATCAAAATATGTATCCCGAAAGACGACCACCTCATCGAACTTTGTTTAAATTATTGGACCAAAATCTTGCCGAGTTTGGTTCATTTTAAAAACCAAGACAAAATTATGGCGATAGAATGGATGAGAAGACAAAAGAAAACGTAGTCATTGAGGTAAAATTAACATAATTTATAGTATTATTTTTGTTAAAAGTAAAAATTTTACAGATATTAATATGAATCCGGGTAATTCCACACGCCAAGTTCACACCAGTGTAGATGCTTCTTGTTATAGGAGTGTTTGTATTTGAATGAAAAAAAGTGGTTTTAAATGCTTTTAATTTCCCATTTCGCAAAAACTGCACCCAGGTGATCCAAAAAGTTTACAATTTTGTGATTAGCTACAAAGATAATGGAGATCCGATTATCTAGCTTTTCTAAAAAATGTAATTTGGACAAATGAAAGCACTTTTACAAATTATGGAATTTTTAATGGAAATGATAAACATATCTGGAGCATCAACAACCCAAGGGAATTTCCACAAATTCGAACGCAAGTTCGATTCAGCCTTAACGTCTGGGCAGGTATTTAGTCCATTGAAAACTACGGTAAAAGGTCGGAAACGCTGGACTTGACAAGACCACTTATCCCTTATGTATTTTGGGGCGCTGATTAAGAAAATGAGGGTTAGAACTTGCAACAATGGTCAAAACACCCCTAAAATTGCAAAAAACGTCCCTAAATAGGGGTGGGTTTTGGAAAAAATTGACATTACGCAAACTAAGCCATCTTCTATGATTTTTGGGTCGCTGATTTCGAAAATCGGGGTGTCGAGACTGAAAAATTTGTGTTACACCCCCCACATGCGAGAAACACCCCTCCCAAGGGGTGGGTTTTGGAAAAAATTGACGTTTCGCAAACTAAGTCATCTTACATTTTTTTTGGGTCGCTGATTTCGAAAATCGGGGTGTCGAGTCTGGAAAATTTGTGTTACACCCCCACATGCAAGAAACACCCCTCCCAAGGGGTGGGTTTTGGAAAAAATCGTCGTTTCGCAAACTAAGCCATCTTAAGCTGCATTTACAATGCAATTCGAACTCCAAGTTGAGGTGGAATTGGCTTGCTTGTCATATGGTGGCAGCACGTTAGCATTTACAATGGGAAAAATTTGAATTGTAAATGCTAACGTGCTACTATGACAAGCAGAATTCCACCTCACTGGGTTAGCATTTAAATGCAGCTTTATGTTTTTTGGGTCGCTGATTTCGAAAATCGGGGTGTCGAGACTGGAAAATTTGTGTTACACCCCGTCCAGTACATTCCAAATTAATTTTAGTTTTTGAATAAAAAGTATCAAGATCTTTCTGATACTCATATTTTTTTTTAGTCTTTATTTAAAGTGATCTTCCGAAACAAGAATTACCCGAAAACAAAATCAATATTCCTATGAAATAAATCTAATGTTTAGTTTAAATATGCCGCGTTGGAAGCACTAGGGGACTCCAGAGTGCGTGCGAATAGGTCGTGGATTCAGGTTTTCTCTCTATATCCCCATCTATATTTTGTGCATTCTAACATCAATGTATACTTCTCAGTTCCCGCTCATTCTGTTCTTGTACACTTTCGCAATTTATTAATTTTTCATCCATCATATAGTGCCTTTGAATGAAATAATACATTTGTGTAATTAATGTGTTGTACAATTTAATTTGGATTTGTGGATGGAGTGATTAAGTGTAAATCACTTGGCTATTATCTTCTGGGAAGCTACAGTACAGGTATATTGATATTATTACATTAATTGAATGCTTATACATTTTTTGTAATGCTTAAATCATATTATTTCTCGTTTTCAACATTATTATTTTTATAATTGGACACATGGCTTTCGATAGATATAACATTTCAGCATGGTGTTTTTGATTGACAGGTAGAATAGAAGCACGGTTTCTGTTGTCGGGGATCAGGAGGCTGCTATTAGAAGCACGGAAGATTTGAAAAATCTTGGAATTTTTTGATATCTCAACAAAGTAATATTTCATACTTACAAAAATATTTTATTTTGAAACAGAACCCAGATTTATGACCTGTTAGCCGCAAATATATCTTAATCGATTGCTGTGATTGGATTGTTTATGTTTTCACATGCCCGATGTCGTGAATATCCCCTAATTATTAATACACCGGATTATTTCCTGACTAACTTAATATTTCTTATTTGCCTGAAATTGTTAAGCACATAGAACGAGATCTCAAGAACCGTCAATGTGCCTAACGCGCGTCAGGCACATAGAAAGATTTTTTTTCTGCCTGAAAAATTCAGGCACATAGATAGGATTTTAAAAAAACTTTCCATCATTCAGGAATATAGGAAGCTTTTCTATCTGCCTAGGCGAATACCTATTCGCCTGAATTATCTATATGCCTACGACATATAGATGATAAAAAAATGTACTAAAGTTTAACAAAAATAGTTTTCTTCATGTAGAAAAACTGTTTCTTTTTATTGTATAGGTTCCTTTTGTTATTAACAGTAGTTAGAAATATTGTCATAATTAAGCCGGGTATTCACTTAGCGAACGTATACGGCCGCATAGCAGCGAACGTATAGGTTCGGTTAGTGTGGACGTAAATAATTTTATTGACGGACGCATGCATTTGGTTGCGGAAAGGTTCGCTCGCTTGTCGGTATATCAAAGGAAATTCGCTGCACGCAGTTTTGGAATGTGTACGTATATGAATGAAATACGAATTGTCGGAATGAAGGTGAACAACACTACACGCATACGTTTGTTAAATGTGGATGTCAGAGCGCATGTCGAACAAATTGTACGTACATTTACGGCATTTACGTTTGTTGCCGTGCGGCTGTATACGTTCGCTAAGTGAATACCCGGCTTTAAATGTGGCGAACGTATAAGGCCGCACGGCAACGAACGTATACGTTCGGTTAGTGTGGACGTGAATAATTTTATCTACGAACGCATCAACGGTTGCGGAAAGGTTCGCTCGCTTGTCGGTACATCAAAGGAAATTCTCCACACGTCGTTTTGGGATGTGTACGTATATGAATGAAATACGAATGAAAATGAATTGTCGGAACGAAGGTGAACAACACTACACACGTTTGTTAAGCCGCGTATTTACTTAGCAAACGTATACAGCCGCACGGCAACAAACGTATATGCCGTAAATGTGCGTATATTTTGTTCGACATGCGCTCTGACATCCACATTTAACAAACGTATGCGTGTAGTGTTGTTCGTCTTCGTTCCGACAATTTATTTTCATTAGTATTTCATTCATATACGTACACATTCCAAAACGACGTGCAGCGAATTTTCTTTGATGTACCGACAAGCAAACCTTCCGAACCAATTCGTTCGTCGATAAAATTATTCACGTCCCATAACGGAACGTCCTTCGTTACCGTTCGGCCATATACGTTCGCTAAGTGAATATCCGGCTTTAAGCCGGGTATTCACTTAGCAGTATCAACCCACGGCAACAAACGTATATGCCGTAAATGTACGTACAATTTGTTCGACATGCGCTCTGACATCCACATTTAACAAACGTATGTGTGTAGTGTTGTTCACCTTCGTTCCGACAATTCGTATTTCATTCATATCGTACACATTCCAAAACTGCGTGCAGCGAATTTCCTTTGATTCCGACAAGCGAGCAACTTTCCGCACAAATGCATGCGTCCGTCAATAAAATTATTTACGTCACACTAACCGAACCTATACTTGCTGCTATGCGGCCTATACGTTCGCTAAGTGAAATACCCGGCTTTAAATGTGTATGTCAGAGCGCATGTCGAACAAAATTCACGCACATTTACGGCTATACTTTTGGAAATCCGCTACAGTGAATTTCAAAGGTGGTAATTTTCTTAGTATACGTTTCCAGTAAATATGTTGAAGTTTAAAAAGCCGGGTAATTTACTTAGGAACGCTAAAGCGTTATACAGCGAAACGGCATCAGGTATCGGTATGTAGGACGTATATATTTTGTCATTGAATCGATACGATGTCACAAAGGTTTGAAGAAAGATTGCTGTATGTGTTATATCGGAAATTCTTGCACGTAATTTTGCATTCTAATGATTGGATGAAAACGATTGTGACGAATTTTTTAGACCGCAAGCGACAACCCTTTGAAAATGTGGTTCGGGGATAAAAATTTACGTACATCCCGAACTATACTTTTGTTGCCGTGGGGCCCTTATACGTTCGCTAAGTGAATACCCGGCTTAACCGGAAAAAATTCCCTTTTTTACTTGTACAACTCACGAAGGTTTTGAACATATACGTTTCGGGGGGTGTAAAGGAAAAAATTTTTATGACGAAAAATGCATTCTTGAAAGTTCGCTCGCTTTCGGTAATTAAAAAAAATTTTGCTACGCGTTAGATTGTTCAGAAAATTGAAAAAACTTAAAATGGTACAAGAGTAAAGTGCATTTATTTGTGAAGATATGGAAATAAGTTACTAGGAAAAGTTGTTCAAAATTAAAAGGTAGTCTCTAATACCAATTTTCAAAAAAAATCGGCCTACTTTTATTTATTTGTGATTAAATTAATTTTAATACCAATTAAAATTTTTAATATAAATTTTTTGCTGTTAAGTAAGCTGACGTTTCTGCGGCTAATAAATTATAAAAGCGAAATGTCAATACAGCTTGTCACTATCAACGCCTACTAGTACAATAAAGAGTTGTTAATTTGGAATTAGATAATATTAAAATAATTTTTATCACAAATTAATAAAAGTAGGCCGATTTTTTTGAAAAATTATATTAGGAACTATCTTTTACTTTTGAACAACTTTTTCTAGTAACTTATTTCCATATCTTCTCAAATAAATGCACTTGACTCATGAACCATTTAAAGTTTTTCAATTTTCTGAATACGCGTATAAAATTTGTTAAATGTTTTTATCCCAATCTTACTCTAAAAGTAACAAAATTTTTTTAAATAGCGTTTTTTGATAAAATAAAAAATAAAGAAGTTTTACTATTCAACACTTTTTCCGTGGACGTACTGGTGTGTCCACGGAAAAGGTGTTGAATAGGAAAAACTTCTTTATTCTTAATTTTATCAAAAAAAGTTACTTTTAATAAAAGTGTTTGCTGCTTCTTAGAGTAAGATTAAGTAGTCTCTAATACCAATTTTCGAAAAAATCGGCCCACTTTTATTCATTTGTGATTAAAATTTTATTATCAATTAACTAATTCCAAATTTTTGTACTAGTAGGCGTTGATAGTGACAAACTTTATTGATACTTTGTTTTTATAATTCATTAGCCGCAGTATCGTCAGCTTTAAATGCTTACTTAACAGCAAAAAATTTGATAATAAATTGACATTAAAAATTTAAATCGATATTAAAATAAATTTAATCACAAAAAATAAAAGTATGCCGATTTTTTCAAATATTGGTATTAGAGACTATCTTTTAATTTTGAACGACTTTTCCTAGTAACTTATTTCCATATCTTCTCAAATAAATGCACTTTACTCTTGTACCATTTTAAGTTTTTTCAATTTTCTGAACACCGCGTATAAAATATGTTAAATGTTTCCATCCCAATCTTACTTTTAGAAGTAGCAAAATTTTTTATCAAGAGTAGCTTTTTTCGATAAAATCAAAAATAAAAAAGTTTTTTCTCTTCAACACCTTTTCCGTGGACATACTGTATACTATATATATTAGACATATACATATATACTCCTAAGTACCAGAGTACCGTGAGTGCCGGGTTTTCCGATGTTTAACCCATCTTTTATGCCCCAGTTCCATGAATGATTTTAAAACTTTTGGGGACCACAAAGCCATTCTACAGTTTTTAAAACTTAACTTTTAATAATAATTACTTAGGAAAAGTAAAATAATAAGAAACCAGAATTAACCAAAACCAAATTTTGATAATTAACCATGTAGCACGGATTTAGTCCTATTTTTATTAGATGTTAGTAACACTGTACATATACAGTTTTACTTACAACATTAAAATAATAAATAAACTGATGGTATGTACTTTAAAGTAAGCACTCTATTTCTTGAAATACTTCATAGCAAAAAAATTCTTATCTTAATAAGATAAATCTTAAAGGTAATTATTTGGAACATTATTAATCACTGTCCTCATGACGTCTTGATTTCTTTTTTTTGTGTGACCTGTGACTTGGGCTTCTAGATCTTGATCTGTGTCTTCTCGACTTACTTCTTGATCTGTCTCTTCTTCTTGATCTTAAAATAAAAAGAGACAAATATAGCATAACAGCATCCTTTAAACCATATAATCTAGTAAAAACATCCTTTAATAAAATGGGTTAGTTAAAATGTTATAAATAATAAAACTCATTGAAATCTAAAGCATAAATTATATTTTCTTTGGGTATATACTTAAATCCCCATTAGACCTGGAGCCGAGAGGATTTTTGCATGTATCATAGGCCCCACGCCGGGTCTTTGGGGGCTGATAGATATCGTTATTTTCCACTTTGAATTCTTGGTATGGTATCCCTAAAGTGTAGCTTTTAGGAGGGGTGAATTTTTAAACATGTAATTAATATCCATGCCCCTGAATCATAGGCCACACTTTGATTCTTGTTTTATGTTGTCAAGGAGGTCGCCAAAGTCCGCGAGTTA
>JAHBCN010004871.1:111201-135449 GCA_019359885.1 Listronotus oregonensis | reverse complement strand
GGGGACTGAACATGGCATTATTTGTGGCTTTGCTTATATTAAAAAAAAAATGTGAAATAGCTATCTTGTGAATTTTTTTGCGTAGAATCCTAAAGAACACTTAATAAAAAATTGCATTGTAACAAAAGCGGTGAAATTAATTTTTTCTCAATATTTATTGGTTTGTTTTAAAAGCATCCTACTTTTCTCGATACATTTCAATACAACAGATTTAATTAAGTTTATATGAGAAATTTGCAATTTAAATTAAAAAAAAAAACATCTGAAATTCCAAAACACAAAAAGTTAATATTCTGGTAAAGTCTATCGTTTTAATATATAATAATATTATCTTCGACGGATCTCTCTTGCATTCTCATCACTTATGTAAAACAGTTGTATGATCTGAAATCATTCTTCCAGAGAATATTTCAGGTAAAACGAAATTGGAAAAAAATTGTTACCTTTCATTTGGCGTTCATGTAGAATATTTTTTATAAAAAAAGTTCTTCATTTCACTATTTTCATTTTTGCTAAAACTTAAATCGGAAATCGTTGGGATACAAAGTAGTAAGCATAATTAAAAAAAATAGTAATTGTTGAGTCTTTAATAAAAAGTTTTTGTGATATTCATAACTGTTTTGTCAAAATTCCTTAACAATTAGATATCAATTTTAAATGGGTTATATAAAAGGTGCCACTATCTCCATAAACGCGAAAAACTTTATTTATAGTATAATTTTTTCAATCGCCAACTTCCAAAATAAAAGTACTTTATTAATGGCAATTTTTTTCCAATTTTGTTGAACCTGACCCTGTATAATTCCGATTTAAATGAAATTTGGTAAACTGTCGTTTCACACCATGCAGTTAAAAATGTTTGGTCTATTTGTCCTATTCGGCCAACTATTGTGGGACCTGCTGTCTATTGCTCATTCTATTGATTATTTTCATAGTCGTTTGTAATTAAATTTTTTTTTGCAGATATAGCGAGCAACAATAACTGCATTATCTGTTTCCCAAGGCTTGACATCAGGGTTTAAATAAAGTTTTAAAACACCCTAATCTGGACAACCCAAGACAATTGTTAAGCATAAAGGTTTAGGCGTCGGTTTTTCGAGGTTTAAAATTAGCTTTAACACAGAATTGTCAAATGCAATACCAACTCTGGTTAACCATAAACCAGAAATGATAGTGAGATTGAAAATTGATTGAAATTGAGTGATTATGAAAAATCATTTAATAAATTTGTTTCCTAAGACTTTAAAATAAGGTTTCTTTGGTTCTAGAAAGTCTTTTTATATAAGCCCAAACTAAACAGCATTTATATTAAAAATAAGACAACATCCATAACAAAATGCAGTAAGTTAGATACAGATTTCCTAAGATTTCTCTACCTATACCCTGGCAAAAAATAACTAAAATATATATATTAGATAAGGTTGTTTCGTTTTTACAAAACTAAAAAATAATGTTGCTATAATTTATTTTTTTCTCTACTTACTTCTCCCTTTCATGATCTCTCGGTTTTACAGATCTGCCTCTACTATCTCTATCTTTATCCCTGTCACGATCTCTATCTCTGGATGGACTTCTCCTGCTTGGAGATCGCCCACCCCTCAAAGATGGAGGCCCCATTACATGAGGGGTTCTTGGAGGGCTACCACCGGTTAGAGTCTTGATTTCAGAAGGTTGCCAGTTGGGATTGCCCTGCCCTTCCACTGAAAAACAATGCTGTTAATCAAAAAACTCTAATACAGTAACAAACCAATAACTGGTTTTGGGAAAAAATATTTGTTTGCTCACACAAATCCAAGTAATGCACCGGCTTGATTAAAAGAGTATATTTTCCGTAACTTTTGTTCGGTTTATTAAAACATAAATATTGTTGGCCTTATTAATAATAAAATGAAATATATGCTTGCTTTAGTTAAAGAAACAAAGGGATTACCATAAGTATTAAAAGAACAAATACGACAGCAGCATCAAATACAATTATGTATTATGCTGTTTAAAAACAGTTTTTAAGAAATGCTTATTAAAATGTAAATGCATAAGTAGTTTTCGTATATTTATTTAAGAAAGTGGCCAAAAAACATAGTAAAATTTACAAAAACCTTAAAATTTTGTTTTAAAAATGTGAATTCATTGTAGTAGCAGCATGTATTTTATTATTTTAAAGCAATTTCGTGTTTTAGTTTTACTTTTAGCAGTCTCTTAACATCAATATCAAAAGTCATCTGTCTTCTTAAGCAGTAATTTTATGTAGAAATTGACGTGAAAAAAACACATAACTGCACTAAATATAGATGATACTGCTACCCCTCAAACCAACAATAGTAATACATTTGTTTTTAAGATCGAACTATGCGGTCAGTTTACATTAACCCCCAAAAGATATCTTGCTAGAAAAGTGGGCAAAAATCAGTGGCATGCGGTGATCAGAAATGTTTTTAGGTAGTGAAATTTTATGGGTCAATTGCGCGTGGGTTATCCTTGGTATATAGGTCAATTGCACGAAAGTAAAGTAAATATTTTTTAACCTATACAGGGTGTTTCTAAACAAATGCGATATATGGCGAGGGAGTGATTCCTTGTTAAAAACAAACCACACCCAACCAAAAGAATAAGAGAGATATCACAATAAATATCATTATTTATTTTTAGTTTTCTTATAAACGACTCTGTAGAGAATGTTCAAAGTTTGTAGTATCATAAATTTAATAAAAATACACTTTTGGCATATTATTATAATTTTTTAAAATAACCTCAGTTTTGTCAATATTGTTTGTATAATATAAATAAATATGTATGTATTAAACACTTACTTGGTTACAATCCTAAAACTATTTGGGATATGTATAAATCTTGTGTGCGCGCAATCGAACGGTTTGGGGAATTTTATAATATGTAACGGCTTAGGACAATTGCGGTCCAAATCATGAGGTAGGTAAATATAACAGCCTAATTGCGGGTTAGCCTGTAATAAAATTTCCAGGTAATAAATGATTATCTTTTTTGATCCAAACAAGATGAAATTATTGTGGACTGTAATAAATACCATATTGAAAATTACTGAAATTTTGTTAATAACTTCTATGTAGGGATAATTTAGACAAATTCAAAAGCCCTCAGTTCTGGTCGGTCATGGTTAGTTCTGGTTAGTTACAGAGGCTTTTTATTTTCCCCAATTATATTTCAGACATGATAAATACCATATCGAAAATTATTGAAATTTTGTTAATAACTTCTACGTAGGGATAATTTAGACAAATTCAAAAGCCCTTAGTTCTGATTAGTTAAAGCGGCTTTTAACTTTCCCCAATAATATTTGAGACGTGATAAATCATTAAAAGTGGGAACCGTAAACTTTTCTGTTTGGCCGCAATTCTGTCATGGCTTAAATTAAATTTATTCAAAGAATTTTTGGGCCACAATTTTGCCATGCATAAACTGGGAAAACGTTTACTGCCTATTTGGACCGCAATTCGGATATACGCATATGTAAGGATTAAACTGACCGCAGCGCGCTACTGAAATATACCCAGAAGAGGTTAAGGGGTGCAGATCAATTAAACAAGAACTTAATGTATAAACTTTAAAACATCTGAAAAAAATATACACATAAAAAATATTTAGGTCCGTGTTGAATAATACATATTAAAAAAACAGTTCCATTATATTTTTTACATTTACTTTATTTTCAGTAACCGTTTTTTAAATGAAACCAACTTTATTAAGTTTTATTATTTTTGGAAGTCACATTTTAATACTTTTAAGTGTGTTGTAAATGTATTTTACATTTTTATGAACACTTTATATAAATCAACTTTAATCAAGAAAAAACTGCCTAAGAAATGATTACTTCTTGTTCCATATGCTACGAATAGATAATAGACGTAAGAGTCTTACATTAAGCTACCAAAAACATATTGTGTTAGTAAAAATAAAATACAATTTTAAGCTAAAATAAACAAACACAAAGAAAATAAAACAATAGAAGGAAAATTTTACTTACACCACTGAGAATCCTGAGTTGGTTCATAGCCGCCCCCATAAAATGGTTCTGGCTCTGGATTAAATCCATATTCTGGTTGAGGAATAAAAGGCTCTGAATACCCTGCCGGAGGAGGTACTGACATATCTGGAAAACCAGGCTTTCTACTATACTCCCTTCTATCTGCTGTCATTACCTAATAAAAAAGATATACAGTATGGATAAAGTCTGGACTACCC
Source organism: Listronotus oregonensis (assembly GCA_019359885.1). Lineage (NCBI taxonomy): Eukaryota > Metazoa > Arthropoda > Insecta > Coleoptera > Curculionidae > Listronotus > Listronotus oregonensis. The sequence goes on along the minus strand of JAHBCN010004871.1, from coordinate 131,234 downwards.
CTAATATTTAGTTTATCGTTAACTTTTCAGAAAAACGCTATAGCAAGTTAATTAATTTTTTTCTGGCCCACATTTTGACGTAATTTATTTGTGTATTTATTAACAACCGTTAAAGGTATGACGTCATTGGCATTTAAAATATCCTTATTTAACTAAAAGTGAATGAACAATTATTCTGTTTTTTTACTTTATTGGAAAGCTTAATTTTGACATACAAGGCAACCCTTTATTGTCAGTTTTAAGAAATATATTTTTTTTTTACCAAAAAAAACAAATTTAAGGTTTCAGATAACAAAAACTATTACATTTCTTCTATCTTGGATCAGTCAACTAATATTATTAAAGCCTTAATACTAACATATTGTGGATGTGTTAAAGCAAATATAATTCTGTATAACTTTTTCTATATACATAAAAAACCACCCTTTTTTCTACGAGACAGTTTATGCTAGGGTGGTAATGATTATTGCACTTTGTCGTTCATGCAAACATTTGACAACAAATTTTATTTTTAAACAAATCTGTATGTGTGTACATTTTGTAATAGATATACGAAAGTTTACATTTTTGACAATTTCCGGTATTTTCTTCTATGATTTACAGTTTTTAAAAGGAAAGTTCTTGCTAATGATTTTGAAAAATACAAACTTTATTTTAAATAGTTCATATTTTTAGCATTAAAAAATTTAACATTATAAAAAAAAATAACTTTATAAGTATTAATGCTGAATTCTTAATTTTAACAAACACTGTAATTATGTTCTGTATTGTTGTGGCGGATTTAGTAATTGAAGAGTCCTCATTGGGTACATGCCAAAAGAAACTTTATATAAAAGAACATCAAACAGAATTCCCCAAATCAAAAATCGGTCAACATGCATTTGATAACAATCAATCACATAATAAACAAGGAAACTTGTTTAAAACGTAAAATAAGAGAAGGTCCATATAAATTATTAAAGATAACTGTGTAGCATCAATATTAGTTAATTTAAATAATACAGGTTTACCTTTGCTAACACTGAAGTAATTTCAAACTTGAAAATCAAACTAACCTCGTTTTTACTATTCCTCCTTCTTTTTGCACACGATTCTTTATTTTTACACTAAATTGGCACACAATATTTTTTAAACTTTAAAATCTTGTTTTTGTATTTAATTTATACCCTTTTTCCATTTAATTACAAAGCTTCACTTTCAAACGCCGCAACCATGTATTCACTAGGAATTGTTTCAGCAAATATTGCCGCTGCGCGGAGTTTGAAAGTAAAACTAATGGGATTAGTTGGTTGTTCAAGTTTAATGATAAATATCTTTAAAACAAGACGTTTTTGACAAATAATTCTTTCAGATTCACAATCAATGCCCCCAAAAACCCCTCGTTCACCAAAATTGGCAAAATCGGCGTTGCCGCAAATTTTGAGACAATTACCTTTATTTTTATTTTAAAAACGGTGGCAGACTTGCCACCGAAACGTAGATAAGTATTTAGATATTTGGGGATTTTTTCTTTTTTCTGTTTTAGGCGCTCTGCTAGTTTAGAGTGGTCAATAGGGCTGAGCAGGCTCAGTCTCTATGCCCCGGTACCAGGACCAAAGTGGTGCCACTGTATAAAGTTTTTTTGTTGGCGTGTGCCAATCGAGGACTCTTTAAACACACTGTAATTAATCATTAAAAAAATATATATCAAGAGCCAAGATTTCTAGCAGATTCACTTCTAAAAATCAAGGTATATCATATAACTTATAATCTTTAAAATGCAGACCAGTGATCAATTATGGTTTTATTGTGGAGTCAGGTCTATATATTTTTCCCCAATGAAGTTTGCAAAGCGCATATCTTGCAATTTTTGAAAATAAAATATTTGCTGTGGTACACATAGGTGGCGTATATTTTGACATATTTTTTCCATTAGCTGAACTGACTGTTTTGACATATTTTGACGACATGGCGCTAGTATTTCTGGTTTAATTTAAGTTTAAAAAAGTTGGACTTGTAGGGACTAGTTTTACTGACATGGTATCTTCATCTATCGGGATGTCACCTTTCCTAACAAGGATGAAACATGCCACTGTCTTGATCGGATCTGGCGCTTTCCATTATTTTTTGGAGATTTCATATTTTTAATGTAACCTGCATATGAATCTTCGTTTGTCCAAAAAGTCGTTATACCCAAAGAAATCCTATTTTTTTATTTAAATTCTACAACAGAGCTTAAAGACTCCTGAATTAAGACAACAAGAAATTACATTTAACCTGTTTGAAACAACTTTATCCTTAACATGTTATCCAACCAATTAAAATAACGAAATATATTCTACCTGAATAGTATTCATCTTGGGAGGTTCATTTGTCTTCATAATAGGAGGCTGCATAGGTCTAGGAGCTCCTTGCATAAAGTTTTGATTCCCATATTTATTACCATCACTTGCAACCACTGGTCCCCTGGGTAAACCAATTGCATTCAGTGGTATAATACCAACACCAGATTCATTTATTCGAATTCTATAAAATAAAAAGTAAAACATTACTTAATATATTTGTTTATTTGACTATGTTTATAAAATATTTACCAAACTTGATTGCTCATTAAATGTTTCTGGAGAATAAATATGTTTTTTTGTGAAATTTGAATACTTTGGTAATGACCTAGCTGTGTACCAGATCCAGGTTATGTGTTTATTCCTTGAGAAGAGTGTGTAAAACGTTTGTTTTTTGGCGTTGTGTATTAGGCAAATTTTAAGTAGAAAAAATACAGGTTTGAAACTTATTTGATAGTAAATTTATAAATTCTTGTTATTGAGAGAACCGCGCTGAGACGCAACTGATGAAATGTCTTCAGTAACAACGTTGCCAATGTTATTACTTATTGGCCCGAAATTTAAAATATTTATATGTTTAACTTAACTTCAAATTAAAGTCAAAAGAGACTTAATCTAGGGATTTAGCTTAACTTGAATTAAATGTATATATTTTCTAGATTCTGACATTTTCAATCAAACGAGTGACTCAATTCTAAAAGGCATACCTTATTTTTTATCCCTATTTTTATTTTGCAACATAATGCATAAATAAATATTTCATTTTAAACTAAATTGCAGGATAATTACAAGTTTGCACATGGAGCCGAAAAGAGGCATCAATTTATTTGTAGGAAAACTGCTGACAATGAGCTCACAAAATATATCTTTAAATTTCTATTAGTTTTGGTTAGTTAGATGGAAAAATGAGAAGTGACCATTCAAGATTTAAAATATTTTATTTGGATCTCCTCTCAATCGTCGTTCTTTTAATATTAGCTTCAGCTAGCCGACAATATTGCTAACTCGTTCTATGCCTTTATTAAAATAGGAATTCCAAATAGTATTAAATAAATAAATAAATAAATGTTTTATTAAAGAACCAGTCACTTACAATACCTATGGCTTTAGAACTTTTAGTGTTAAGACATATTATAGAATGAACTATCAAAGAAAATCTCCTGTAAATTCAATCATCATAAATTATAATAAATATCAACAATTTTGTGATATATTTGGTGACTCTAATAAAATGTTTTGTAAGAAAATTAAGAATGTATTATATGGTAAAAATAGTAGTGTAATCTGTAGTTAGAGTATTGGTAGTAGAATATAGGTATAAATTAATTAGTATTAAGTAGCATAAGGAACTGGACGCTTGGAATACACTTATTGTGCTCCAAGTGTCCCCATTATAAACACAACCTGTAATTAGGCTTAGATATTATATGTATCCGCCTGTTGTTGTTGTTATATAAATAAATAAATAAATTAATAAATAAATAAATAAAATTATTTGACACAATGTACAGATGTTTATGAAAATTCGGCGTTGCTCAAGAAAAGAAAGATGTAAGAAATTCATGACCAAAATTGACTAGCATATTCAAGAGTAGATCAAATATATGAGCAGTATACAGTTTTAAAACCAAAAATGTCAAAATCATCTAACATTCCTTTTACAAACTCTAGGGCTTTTAGAGCTTTGTTTGTTATATAATCAAAATTGTTTGTTGTATAACCAATTTGATCATTAAAAGTTAATTCTGAATCAACAATTATACCAATTAATCATTTATTTGAGTTACTTTTTTAAAAGAATTATTTATTTTATAATTAAAATAATTTTTTTGTTACGGTAAAATTGTATTACTTTACATTTTTTAACATTCAGTGTCATTTTATTAACATTACACAATGTTATGTAATTGACAATTCTCCATTGAATAAACTTTTCTGAAAAAAAAAATCAGCATAGAAAAGTGTTTGAAAATGTTTTATATAAATTTTTATATCTACATAAAAATATTAAATAATAAAGATGCCTTCCTTGAGGCACACCTGATTTGACCTAAATTTTCTTTGATAAATTGTTCTTTAATTTTACAACCGGACATCTGTTGGTCATTTATAATTAGAACCAACTTACTAGATTTCCGAAAATGTCAATCGATCTGAGCTCTCTAATGAAAATATTATGATTAACTTTATCAAATGCCTTACAAAAATCTTTATATATGTTATCTATTTAATATCTTGATTCTAATGATGTTAACAAAGATTGCTTATAGACTAGCAAGTTTGGGAGAGTTGATTTTCCATCAGAAAAGCCATATTAATTCTCAACAATAATATTTTTAAGTTCAGGAATTATCTTTTAATTAATTATACTCTCAATTTTTTTTTTAAATAAAAGGGAGCTTACATATAGCTCTATAATTGGTAATCATAAATCTTTCAGCATTCTTGTGGAGAGGTGTGACATATGACATCTTCCATATTTAAGGAAAAATACCAAAAGGGAGCAACTTGTAAAAACAAAAATTTACATTTTTTTTTAAATAAAATTGGGATATTATCAGGACCTGCATCCAAATTCTTTTCCTTGTCTGAAATAGCATCAAGGATATCCAAGGAAGTAACACTGTAATTGCTAATGCTAACAGTTTTAGGAACACCAATTAATATAGCATTATCATTACAGCCTGTTTCATCACAGTAAATAAAAGAAAAAAATCAGCAAAGAAATTTGCTTTATTTAACATTATCACTAGATTTATCACCATTCTCATTAATATTACCATCTTCCGAGGATTCATTTTTGTAGGACCTGACTTTTGGTATTTCCAACTTTTTACCCTTTGCATTAACATATTCCCAAAAAATTTTGCCATCAGTATTAATTGAATTTTCTAAATCTTTAATATAATTTTCATAGCAAAGTTCTAATAAAATTTAACACTCTTTTCCTTCCCTTAGAGTAATCATCCTGTAGTCTGCTTTTAATAAAATTTTTATAAGCAATCTTTTTTTTTCAAATTTATTCTTTTAACTCTTTATGAAACCAAGGAGCTGAGAATTTGGGTTTTCTGGATATTTTTTTGGGTATAAACATATTTGTTTTTATTAACATCAGAAATTAGTATTTCATTCTAGTCAAATTTACCTACATATTCATTTATTGAACGAAAATTACCTATCTTAAAATCATAATATTCAAAGTCAAAATCTATGGTTTCCATATTGTCACTTATAGGAAACATATCGCTGGATGGAATCTATCTAAGGGATGTAATGGGCAACCCACAAGGTTTATGGAAAATTTAGTGTTCACAAAAATTAAATCTAAATAGCTACCTGTGGCATTTCGCAAGCAAAAAAAAATCTAACAAAATTTTACCTTTTACTGACAAATTACCCACCACCCATAATCATCATTAACCCAAGTCACATTAGGAACATTAAAATCCTCAGCAAAAATATAGTTATGTGAACTGGTAGTCTCAACAATATACTCTACCAGAGTGCAATAATCCTCAAATATTTTTTATTAGACTATGGGAGCATCTACACAGCACTTGGTAAAATCCTAAACTATAGACAATATTACATACACTCAACATTATCCATAGGACCCTTTACTTGTTTTGCTGCTATTATAGATCTTACGGCTATCATTAGACATAGCATGTTATATGTCAATTACACATCAATTAAAACTTAGACTGGTCCTTAATATGATGTTTTAAGCAACCAATTAAAAAAAGCTGACCTAGATTTGCTATGGAATTGGGGTCTTAAGTAGATATAAATATAAACAAAAAACCATTAAAATGTATGTATTGTTCTAATTCTTAATCTGATAAAATATAGAACAATTGTTTGGTTACTTGTGTATCTTTAAAATACTTTTTTAACACAATAACCTGGCTTATGGATAATAAAAAAAAACGAAAGCATATGTGTGTTAAGCTATTTAATAAGTTGCAGATATGCATTAGGCCAAATCTGTACAGCTTATGTTTTATGTAAAATATAACCAAATGAGACTAGGTATTTTTTAAAAAATACCATTTTTAATACATAATAGAATGGAACATAACTTTATCTCAGATTCTGTCTACATAATACACAGGTATTTACATAACTAACCTAATACAATTACAAAATAAAAAAATCCTCTAAAGTATAAAGTTGCAGATTTAATAATAAATATGTTGTTTTCTTTTTAAATTGTTTAAAACTTGGGATATTTTTAATATTCTGTGGTAGTTTATTAAAAATTCTTATACACATGTTATTAACAAGGAAGGAATCCTTGTTTTTAAATAAATCCAACAAACATTTGTGCAGGTACAATCCATACATTGTTAAAAGACCTTTTGCTTTAAAAGTTTCTTTACAAGGTTCCCTAAATTTCATTTTGAAAATTATTCTTAACACTCTTTTCTAAATTTTAAAAACTGATTCTGCATTAGATTCATTTTTCCAAAAAATAATTTGATATCTAAGTAAAGACTCAAAGTTGGCAAAGTACATGATTTTAAGAACACACACAATGTCATTTATAACTATAAAGAGGGCAAGCTTGTCATACTGGCCATTTCATTTACTGTCATACAATTCAGCAATTTTTTAATACTTAGAAGACAACAAAATAGATACTATACAAAAACTCATTATTTTATTTCTTTGTTGTTTTTTAAAGTTACTCTCCACAATATTTTAAGATTTTTACTATTAATTTTTTTTGGCTTTCTATATACCCTTAAAGATCTATTTAAAAAATATATTTTCAAAAAGTATAGAATATTTTGTAAAAATGCAAATAAATTGCTGTAGTGTTATCCAAATATCCTAGGTATTTCAAAGGATACACACAATGCGCCAGAATAAGGGTAAAAACCTACATAAAAAAAAACTTTATCAAGTTACCTCTTTTGTCTTTCACAATATGCCTTCCATGTATCTTCACTGAACCCATAATTAAAATAATCTGTTATATCAGCACCAGGTTTTCTCCATGGTTTATCTTCTAAAATGTCCAAATTGTAGTCAGATGCTGGCACTCCATTAATGGTACCAATCTGTTCAAACTCCTCTACTTGAAACTTTCCACTTTGTTGGATTTGTTTACTTTTATCAGCAATTGTAGTTGTAAGACCACCTTGAAGGTATATAAAAATTATCACTTTGTTCTACCAGTATTAAATTAGTTTGTGTATTAACAGTTTAAATCATAACTAAAAGCTAACCTAACAAAACAAACATTATTACTAACCTCGCTTAATACTATGCTGCTGTTGAGGGTAAGATGATGAAGTTTTAATATCTCCAATAACAACATTAACATCATCATCACTATCATCATCAAGGTCCTCTTCATCATCACCATTCTGTTTAAGTTCTCCATCTTCTTGTTCATTATCTATTTCACCATTTTCTTTTTCAGATTGCGAAATGTCTACTCCTGGAGGTCCATCATCTTGAAATTGATCCTACAAATAAAAAGAAATTTAAACACTACAAACACAGTAACAGTTACAGCAATTTCTAACACTATAAATAACTTATAAATCAATATCAACTGTTATCCATAATTTCGCTTTTAAATATGTTACTTGTCCAATTCTTGTATGGTATTGTTTTTAATATACTGTCTATATGTGGTAATTGACTCTCTCACGGACCCAAGTTAATAGGGTTACATGGTATTATTTAGCAGGTGGTAGAGGAGCTTTTCCTGGCCTGATGAGGTACAACACTACTTGCTCTTCAAAATACCCATTCTTCCCCTTCTTCTCAACTCAATTTTTTTAGAAAACTAGTCTCTTGACCATTCCATCTGACTAAGGATGAAGAGGTGTAGTTCTGGTTTTATGGATACCCAAGAGAATGTACCCATCTGATTCAAAGATTCTGTCTTGATCAGTATGCATTTCTTTTGGTACTTCATATCGATAAATCCACTGTTAAAACAGTATGTCAGCAACAGTAGTAGATTCTTGATTTGGTATTGTGTAGACTTCTGGCCATTTGCTGAAGTAATCCATCACTACCAAGATATAGCAATTCCCAGATTTACTCATTGGAAATGGTCCTATGTCTATGGCAATTTTTTCAACAGGTTCATAACTCCAAAATGGCCACATCCTATACCTTTGTGCAAGACTTGCAATACTTCTGAAATCCTTTTGATTAGTAAAATTGTCTGATATTTATAAATTTTGCCATCAGAACTTTTCCAGAGTCTTTTCAACAGGCCTTTAATTACCAAAAAGTCCCATATGGTCCAGTAATCTTTATGTCTCAGAGACTTTGAAGCTACTTCCTGATATAAGGGCTGTTCTGGATTTTCTGTTTTAAGTTTTACAATATCTCCAAGATCTGGATCTCAATATTCTTTTGCAAAGATCTTAGAATCCCATTCAGCAGTGAAATTCGTCAGATTTTTTTTTCTTCATGTCTACTCCAATATTTACAATAGCCACAATAGACCGATCGGTCGCGGTGGAAGGGCGTTATACCCACTCACTTTAAACCTAAAAAAAAATATTAACAATCTTCCCAACAGGGTCTTCTTGATAAAGCATCTGCATTTTTATGGTTCAGTCCTCTTTGATGTTTAATATTAAAATTGTATTTTTGAGGAGCCAAAAGCTGTACAATAATTCACTTAAAACTAGTACATATGGTATTCTATTTTGACCTATCAGTAGTACTACTATTAATTTCCCCAACAAGACGAAAAACAAAAATATAAACAACAAAAATACAAATAAAAATGTCGCCATAAAACTAAACTAGTTAAAGTCTAAAGTTTTCTTTAACAGCAGTTTCCAAAATGTAATTTTTCTCAGAATGGAATATTTTGCAATGGGCTATAATGTTCAGCCTCACGATAGTATGTGTGGAACCAGTATCTAGTACCATCTTACATTCCCGACCGAAAACATTTCCAGGTACTACCAAGCTGAAGCCATTGTTTTAGAGCCGTGATACTTTAATTTTTGTTATTAATGGGCCTTGGTAGCACTTAGCCAACTCCCTTGAACTGGGAGTTTACGGGACTATCTGATTTGATACAATTACTTGGATATGCCCCTCTTTGTCACACTTTCAGCAAAGGATGCCGTTTCTTTATCGGAAGGTCATACTGTTGTCTCGGTCAGTTTGCTTTATATATGGTTAATTGTAACTCTTCTATCACCCTTTGTCAAATTTTTGTCTGAATTGCCTTCTTTTCTTAAAAAGGTTATTCTTGTCTGACTTCTGGATGATTGCTAAGCTGTTTCAAAGTGAAGTGTGTAGGCAATAGCTTCAGATTTTTTCTTAAGTCTTAAGCCATTCTAAATGCTTGGTTTATATCTGGATTGCGCAGAAGTTCCATGAAACTGCCTCCTGCTAATTCCTGTTTTATTTCTTCTGTGTACAATATCAGCTTCGTACTCCTAAAGGCTTTTGTTGTATTTTTGTCTTCGTCCTTGCAGCTGCGCGTTATACACTTCCTGCAAGTGTTTTGCCATACCTCGTTTCTAAGAAGTTTACAATTGATTGGTAGTCACATTGTTTCTCTTAGGGAATATTTCTCAACTCCTAAATGGCTTTGCCTCAAAGAGCTAGTACTAGAGCTTAAGCCATCTCTAGTAAACACCAATGACTGCAATTGGTAGCAGCTTCAAAATGTCGAAGGTACATAATCCATGGTACCTTATCATCAAAAGTGGGTGGTTTCAAAACAGTTTTTGACATACTGCTCTCTAGGACTACACCTTTACTAGCTATTTTTTGGATTTGTCGTTTTTTGATTCTTAATTGCCTCAGGTAAAATCTTAAGCATTTTTAAACCATAATGGTTTCTACCATCTCTGGCTCTGGCTGTAGCTTAAGGGCAATCAATTCTCTGTTCTGGTGCTGTAACTGTGGTAATAACAGATATGAGGATTCTCCCCATTGTTAATTTTCATGTACATAACAGAGTATGTTAATCTATGGCAATGTAAGAATCTCAGGAAAAATAAACGTCCCAACCGCAATCCCTAAATTTTAGATCTGACATAATTCTTATGTCGCGCTTCTGAACTGTGACCAATATGACATCCTCAACAAAAGATTGCCTAGAGAAGTTGTGGTTGGAAGTAGCCTTGATGACTTCCTCAGTGACAATGTTTTTAAGTTTATGAACAATGAAAGTGCCTTTACTCAACAAGTTTGCAAGATATTCAGCGTGTCTCTCCCTTGTCAATCTTGAGTGCATATATTTAAGTACCCAAAAACCTGACAGAACCAGCAACTACTCACTAGTTGGAAAGAAAAATCCACTATCCCAGTTATTGTTTCATTTACACTCACATCACTGGAAAAAAAACAATTTTCAAACCTACATCCTTGGTCAAGTTGAGATAAATCATTTGATTTAGAAAGTGTTGTGATGTTATCAGCATACAAAATAATATTTGCAGTATCATTTGAGGTACCTATATGCATTAATATTATTTATGTACCAAAAAAAATTATAGAAATAGAGATTTTACTAGATTTTGTCCCAGTATAAGTTAAATAGTAAAGGTGATTTGACAAATATGACTAAATCTGATTGACAGCAACTATTGTTTAAATTTGAATTGTGTAAAAATGGAGTTTATAATAACCTGCCTTATTTTGTGAATATAAAAAAAGATAATATCAGCTATCTCATTGACTAATCCAAATATAGGAAAATTTACTCCTGCCTCACTTGTACTGTCTCCTCCGTTGTTGCAAAAATATGGCCGATGTGTACATTTGTTGTTATTGTGATCGCGAAATTAAAGGCAATCAAGCCTCAATAGAGTGCTCTACGTGCTGCTCCTGGGTGCATAAAGGATGTGCAGGTCTTTCTAAGTCTGAATATGACAAGGTTTGTGCCCTGCATAAGAGAACTAAATCCCATAATTGGGCAAGGGTGGTAAACTTAACAAGGAGTGCTCGATTTTTACTATTTGTCCGCAGATATAGGTTATGTTTGGACGTCACCAGTTTGCCCATTTTGCCCAGAAGGTAGATTTATTTTATTAATTTTTGTTAAATATTCAACTTTTAAAAACTATTTTGGATATGTACTTACTTTTAGAACTGTAATGTATAATATTTTAAAAAATTAAGACTTTATACTACTTGTAAACAAAACAAACAGGCCAACGGATTACGTCACAAATACCGAATTGACATTTAAATTGATGTATGTGGGTTTAAATGGGATCGAGCACTCCTGTTAAGTTTATTACCCTTGATAATTGGGAATGTAAAATCTGCTCGAAGAGTGAGGTTAAACGACTGTCGCTTGGCGTTGGGAGTAACTCAATCGCCGTTGACCGGGGTGGCTCATCTTTCGACTTAAGATCCGTCGACGTTAGCCAATCCACAGCCCTACTTCACTACAAGCCGTGAACAAGGAAATCTGGCAACTATGCCTTGAGATCTAGCGACACACGTTTAGTCATATGATTTACGTTGAATGACCTGTTTCTCTGTTGTGTTATTGTGAATAAATCAACTTTTTTGAAAGAAAATATTGTTAAGATAAAGACTAAACCTGTAAAAGGTCTTACTGTGTGAAATTTGTGAGTGACCGGGACAGTTTTTTTCCGCAGACATTGCGTAAAAACAAGAATATCTGCGGGTGCAAAGTGCCGGTGTTATAAAGTACTTAAAGTAAATGGCGGCAAATGAACTTGACATTTTGTGGTGGTGCTTTTTAAAAAATAATTAAAATTGAAAGTGTGTTTTAATGATTCGTGTTTGGCTTTAATTTTGAAGGTATTTTTTTAGTTATTTTTAAAAACAGTAACAAATATTAGCATTGAAATACCTAAGTAGTAGGTATACATTTTGGAATTTTGTCGTTCGTTTTGATTTTTGTTATTGCGTTGCATAGGTACTTGGTGCCTGCTTATTAGATACTATTTAGTTACTGTTATTATTATTATTTTCCTCCAAGTCCTTGTTGTGTGCCTGGGTGCAAATCCAATTATAAACTCTCTTGATGCAGGAGAACCAGCTGTATCTGTTTTCACCTTTCCAAAGGGCGAAAACCTTAAAGCCCTTGGCTTAGGAATATTCCTAGACAGTCATGGTCACCCTCAAAATATTCTGTGGTTTGCGCTAAGCATTTTGTAGAAAGTGACATTATTAGAGAGGATGATTATCGCTTGCCAGATGGGTCAATGCAAAAGAGTACCTACCAAAACTAGACTAAAGTTAAATGCAGTGCCTAGTATTTTCCAAATTTACCACATTACTTCTCAAAAACAGTCCCTGTTTCCGAAAAGTCCTGCTGAAAGCTTGGCAAAACTTGAAAACAATAATGGTCGCCTTACAAACGACACCTATTCTGCACTTTGCCATAGTACCTCTGTTTTACTAGAAATAATTGACTATTCATTTTCAAAATTTGATTTGTCGTATATTTTACCAGGTAAATTTACTACTGAAAAGTTAGAAAAAAGATTTGGTAAATACAGACTTCTCGGAGGTTGTAATTACAATGTTAGCTTTGATGATATTTTAAATGCTATGCTGATGGTAATTTCTCTTTAGCTGAGATTAAAAAACAGGGAGACAGCTGTATCCAGGAAAATGATCTTGATTGGACAATACCTCAAAATAATTACACTGAAAAATTTTGTTTTTACTTGAAACTGAATACCTAAATGAATATGAAATTGACAAATCGGTACAAATTTATATAGCCGGTTATGCTGCCCACAAAATTGTAAAAATATAATAATTGTAACATCTGTGTTTCTTTTCTTGTTGAAAGTAAGGGAAACCTAATTGACGACGAATACTTTGATTGTCTACAAGTGGCGGTTTAAAGGTTCCTACAGAAATTGTTAAAGACGTTCTGTTCCATATGTGCGCGATTTTTGAGAAAATTATTAATGACCCTGATACTGAGAGTGACTTCCTAAAAATGGAAAATCAAAAAGCTATCCTGTGTGATCTAACTAATTTAAGCACTAGACAACATGAAGGCTTTAATGATTTATGCTCGCAATGTATTTGTGGTAACGAGAACAAAAATATGTTCATTATGATGTGCTCTATATTTTCAAACATTCTTTTAAATAATTATGTTAAAAAAAAGAAATAACAAAAATGCCACAGAAAAATCGGAAAAGGATGAGTCAAAAAACAAAAAAAGGAAACTAGACACATTTAATAAATAAATAAATAAAACTAAAACTAAGTACAATTACTAACTAAATGTTAAATTACACTTGTTTCCTTTTACAACAGCATCATGTTCTTATGCCTTGACCTATGCACATAAATTAATTTGTTTTAGAGTTTAAATATTATATAAACATATTTATTTTTTCAATTATTATACTGATTTAATTATTTTAATGGAAATATCAATACTATTTACGCGATCTTTGAATTGAGCCTTAAATGAATTTAAAAATACGCGCCTCGATACCCGGATTACGCTCATCGCGCTCGAGGGAAACCGATCTGAATCTCTTGCCGGTTGCGGCGTTGCCAAGTGGTTGTTCACGGCTTGTAGTGAAGTAGGGCTGTGGCCAATCGGTCAAAGAATGTGATTCCCTATTTTCAATTGCGCCAGCGGTAGGCGCAGCAGTAGCCACTGAAAAAAGTGAGGTTAAGTTAAGGGAACAAATTTCCAGTTTACTTAAGAAACCGAATTCTACTAATAAAGATGTTCTCTCTGTGATTTCCTGCATCTTTGATCTTCTCTTCGAACAAAAGCGTGATCTTCGCTCCACTCTCTCCGAGATCAAGGAGAGCCTGAGTGCCAGGGATGCAAGGATTGAGTTTTTAGAGGCCAAGGTGATTGAATTGCAGAGAGATGTTGGTCAGCTTAGGGAGGACTTCGGTAAAAGAGCTACAAGTGCTTCCATTGCCCCAGGATCGTTGGGGATGGTTGAAGATGGATTTGATGTCGATATTGTCTCGGAGATGCAGGACAGGCAGGCAAGGGCAAGAAATATGATGGTTTATAACGTCGAAGAAAGTAATTCCAATGACGTGTCTGTGAGAGTTAGTCATGATAAACAAGAGGTTAAAAATGTTTTCGAAAAACTTGCTATGGATGTGGCTATGGAATTTAAAGTTATTAGGGTTGGTAAGAAGATTGCTAATAAACCACGACCCATGAAGGTAGTTCTTTCAGACGAAACTAAGGTAAGGGAATGCCTTAGACTTAAGAGACTGCTTAGCGGTACAAATATAAGGATCAATGCTGACTTTACACCTTCTCAGCAAAAACAGTACAAAAGGTTAAAAGAGCAATTATCTCAACGAAGGGAAAATGGTGAGAACAATATTGTCATACGTTACAAAAATGGTACTCCTCATATAGTTCAAATGCAACACAGCGGTGATCAGGGTACTGCCGTTATATCAAAAAACGGAGAAAATCTGGACCAAGCCATCTGAACTGTTATTTTCAAAATGTTGGCGGTATGAGGACAAAGATTTTGGAGTTTTCGAAAAAGGTAGCAAGTTCAGTTTATGATATACTATTTTTGGTAGAAACATGGCTTTGTGACAGTATAAAAGATTCTGAACTACTGCTAAGTAACTACAATGTTTATCGCACTGACCGTAATAGAAATAATAGTGATAAAATTCTCGGTGGTGGCGTCCTTGTTGCAGTGCATAAAAAATTTAAATCTGTTCGCTTGCCAACACTCCATGTTGATGTAGAACAGGTGTTTGTTAAAGTGGTTTGTGGTCCTGCCAAATATATTCTTGGTGTAGTATACTTGCCACCCAGCTCCCCCCAAGAGGCTTATTACATCATGCTGAGTCTGCGGTTCACCTCTCCGAGATGAATGATGATGCACAATTAATCTTAGTGGGTGACTACAATCTACCGGAGGCAACCTGGAGTGAAGTGAACCAGGAAATAGCTGTTCATTGTCCCCCTGCTAGCAGCGCTAATGTGTTATGCAACATCATGGCATACCTTAACATGCTGCAGATCAACAGCATTCCCAACTCTAATGGAGTGTTTTTAGATCTTGTGTTTTCTAATCAATTGGATGTGATAGTTGGGACTGCTGTGGATTTGCTTCTTAATGTTACGGGCCACCATGCAGCATACATTGTTACTATTCCGGTAAATTATGTGCAGGAGAACTTGAAATATGACATATTCTATTATGACTTTAAGAGCTGTAATTATACTCTTCCCCAATGAATGCTGGCTGGAGTTGACTGGGATACCTTGCTGGATCGACCGATGTCAACTTTGCTACAAGGAAACAGTTCTATTCTGTTCTGTATGACTTTATCAATGTTTGTGCACCTATTAAGAGATTTAAAAGTTCCAACTTTCCAGCTTGGTTCTCCAGGGAACTTCAGGCACTTGTTTTTGACAAGAAAATAGCACATAAAGAGGTATATGCAAACTAAGCTATATAGTGATTATATTGTGTTTTCTAATCTAAGGTCTAGGTGTGGTCAGTTGAAGAGGAATGTTATAGAAATTATATTTTAAGAATACAAAATGATATTAATACTGACCCGGCTTTGTTTTGGAGGCACGTAAATAACTCTAGCAGTCGGGGGGCTATCCTCTCCTGTATTTTGGAACAACAATTATTTGGGGGTTTTCTAAATTTAATCTTTTGTGATTCCTTTCCTTTGTAGGGCAGATAACCGGAGGTACCTGATTTTACACATCCCTGGATAATAAATTGATTTGCAGGAAATTAATATAACCCTTAAATCTCTTTTTAATGCTATTTTTGACCCCAAATTAATTTTCCCTTTGTACCCCCTGATGGAATACCATCTTTTTTTTTAAAAAGGGAATTGTCAAACATTAACAAGCCCTTTGTACATATTATTTAATTCTCTTTAACCAGGGAATCTTTCCAAATTTCGGAAGGATTCTTAAAAACCCTATCTTTAAGTCTGGGGACCCAGTGAAAAAACGGGGGTTTTAAATTAATCTGAAACCCCAAGCCCGGTTTACTAGTTAATTCTTGCTTGTGGGGGCGGGGGAAGTATCTTGGGGGGACAGTGGTTTTACCCGGGACGTTTGTGACAAACCCTTTGACCCCCCAGGATCATCTTTGGGTTTGGGAAAAGACTACAAGTTGACAGTGTTTACACTGATTTCTCCAAGGCATTTGTAAGGGTGAATCACTCACTATTATTAGCTAAATTGAGAGCTATCGGACTGGGGGATAAGGTTGTTGCGTGGCTGGGTAGTTTCTGACTAACCGGGTACAGCGTATTAAGATAAATAACTTTATTTCAACTGATATTGCTGTCCCTTCGGGTGTTCCCCAGGGCTCACACTGTGGACCGCTTTATTTTGCTGTTTGTAGGCGATATATCCAATTTTGTGTGCGAGTCTGACTTCCTAATGTTTGCCGATGACCTCCAGCTCTTCAAAGTAATTCACACTCGTGCAGATTGTGATTTATTGCAATCTGACATTAATAATTTTCTCTATGGTCTAAGATGAATGGTCTAGGTTTAAATATTGGGAAGTGCTGCTCCATTACTTTGCTAGAATAAAACATCCAGTGGTTTATGAATATGTCATTGATGGTGTGACTCTTAAGAGGGTTGATGAGGTGACTGATCTGGGGGTAGTTTTGGACAGTAAATTATTGTTTAACAGCCATCATACCTAGTGAAGCGCCATGTTTATGGGATTTTGTATTGTTCTTTTGTGCGTTCCATTTTGGGTTATGACCAGGTTTGGTCTCCTCAGTACGCTGCCCACATTAGCAGAGCTTGAAGCTGTCCAAAGGAGATTTCTGCGCTCCTGTGCCTTTAAGTTGAAAATACCCTTGTTGGATGGTCACACCGATTAAATGAAGTTATGTCTAGACTTAACTTATGTACATTACAAAACGAAGGCTTCATGCTGATATGTGTTTTCTATATAAACTCATAAATGGCTCTATTGATTCAAGTTATCTTCTAAGTCGTCTAAACTTTTCCACCGTTCATCGAACCAGATCAAATAATTTATTTTAGAATGCAGAGTAATTTTAATGTTTTTGATTTTCGTTTGGATGTTAGTTTTTTCAGTTTTAAGAGGGCGCTGGGTCGTCATTAGGCGTCTATTGGAATATGTTTGGAATTATAATTATTATTATGTTTTTTAATTTGATCTACTGATCTGTGTTGTCTGTACTGTGATGCATTTAATATTTATTTAAATTTTTATAATTTTGTAAGTTTGTTATGTAGTTTTTGTAGATTTAATTTATTGTTGTAAAATGGAGTATCCGTAAATAAATAAATAAATAAATAAATAAATAAAAACACCTTAGGATAAAATTCGGTGTATTTTACTCCATTTTTAACCAGCAATATTTTAATACACATAGGGTCTGAAAAAATTAATTTTATAGAAAAACTAACCAGAACTAACAGACAACAACTTCCAAACTATTACATATTTCTGGTTAATTCTCATTAGGTTTTCCTTGTTAAATTGTAAATTTCCTTTATCATGCATGCGTCGTCGAACAAAATTTAAAAAAAAAGTCTGATATCTTGGTTTTTCAATTTTTTACAGCCAAAAATTGGGTGGACCCCACTTCGAGATAATTACCTTTTTTAAAAAATTATTTTATTTGTAATTTGTGTATTATTATGTAATCCACAATGCTTTAAAGCTAAACTTAAATTATTTTTTTTAACCTGACAATGTAGCAAAATTTGATCTTTAACTTAACCTTAAATAGTTTTTTCAACCCTTAATTTCATTTTTCTTTGCAAAAATGCATTTTTTTCAATATTTTTTTTTTGGGTAATTTTTTACTTACCGGGCCCACAGCCGATTTTATTGAAATTTTGTATACTGGGGTTTTTGGGGCGCTGATCACGAATCTGAAGTCAAATTTTGTCGGACACTTTTAGCTTTTGAGTTATAACGCCCCACTCGGACCTAACCTCAAAACTGTACAAACTTTTCTAAAATTCCTCCTTCTTAAAACTGATTACAGCCAAAATGGAAGATTGTATGGAAATACACTTATTATTTTATAAGATAAATTTAATTTCACCTTCATTTAACAAATATTTTTAATAAAAATTAGAACAAAAATATTTTTTTCTCTTAAAAATGTCAACAAAATTGTCTAGTGATTTGAGACAGTTTTATGTTGGTACCCGACACTCGCGAAAAAATTGAATGGCCTACTTAATAAATTTGAATTATTTTTTTTTTGGGGTTTAAAATTTTGAAAAGGAAACCATTCAATTGTTTCTTGGGTGCCTGGCGTAAAATAAACTTCTAAAACCCCAGACAATTTTGTTGACTTTTTAAAAATAAAAATCATTTTTTTGTTGTGCTATTTTTTTTTAAAAAATATTTGTAAAATAAAAAATAAATTTATCTTATAAAATAAAAAGGTGTTTTTCCCAAAAAAATCTTAAATTTTTTTGGGTGAAATCTTTTTTAAAGGGAAAAATTTTTGGTTTGTAATTTTTGGGGTTGGGTCAATGGGCTTATATTTAGTGCCCCATGACTTCAATTAGAAGCGCTAAAAACCCCCTTTTAAAAATTTTAATAAAATAGGCCTTTTAACCCCAAAAAATTCCCTTAAAAATGTTCAGAGGTTTTTTTCAATTTCTTTCTTATAAATATATTCTTTTTATTTTTTTTAAGTTTAATACTGGTAAAACATAAATCTGAAATTTGGCGTTTTTTTGGTTTACTAACATATCTTTTAAAAAAATAGATAATTTTTTTCAAAATTCGTTACTATTTAAAAAATTTAAAAAAAATATTTCCCGAAGGTTTTTTTAAGAAAACAAATTTTTTCAAATAATAAGTTTAAAAAAAAGGGTTGATCATATCATTCAGTTTTTCTATGATTAGTAAAAGGGAAAGGGGGGAAATTTTTGATAAGATTGTGTAGTTTTGTGGTTGGTCCAAATGGATATTTTTTAGTTTCCAAAAAAAAAAACCCAATTTTTTCCCAAAAAACCCCAGTCCCAAAAGGTTTTCAAGAACATTACGTTTAAAAATTTGACATTATTTAGACCTTTTTTTTAAAAGGGATAAAAAAATTAGTTTTGGGGTTAAAATTTTTTACAAAAAAAACAAAGCTTACTTGTGGATAGTTAATTGGCGCTGGCTCGATTGGTGCTGCATCTGGAGCATCTTCTGATGGTGGGGTTTTTAGGATTTATAGGTTGTTTTATCTGGAGGGTTGCCATCAGGATTGTCGCCATAAAGCCACTGATCGTCATTTTCCCCAAAATCGTCTGCCATTCTTTTTTCGTATTTCCCCCAAAAAACTAAATATTTCAACAAAAAAGTCAATCATACATTCAACCCGCACAGACCCTGCTCCCTGCCATTTTGCCCCCTTTTTTTTAAAATTTTTTTTTTTCGTTGGGATTCCCGGGGGCCCCTCCCTTAAAAATTTTTCCCCCTTTCAATCGTGGATTTAAAGATAAGGATCAACCACCCCCTTTTCATAAATGGCCCTCAAAGGGATTAAATTAGAATGCGCTGGGTTCTTTGGGTGTACTGTCATTGGTTTTCATTGGTTCTCTGAGCTACCCAACGCCTCTTAGTGAGGGCCACTTTTTTTAAAAAAAAAAAGCTATATGTTTACTACCCTTGACGAACAACCACTTTTCTTCCCAATTAAAGTTAATTTCCCGACCTGAGCTAAGTTGTTTGATCGCAAAAGACTCCCCCAAAAAGATAAAAAAAAACAAATTTTGCTCAACAGGTTA